>BQNB010016753.1:0-67888 GCA_026074375.1 Tanacetum coccineum | reverse complement strand
ACAGCAGGCGCATTAGTCAATCCAAACGGCATCACTTGGAACTCAAAGTGACCATACCGAGTTCTAAATGCAGTAATTGGAATGCCCTCTTCTTTAATGTGTAACTGGTGATATCTTGATCGCAGATCGATCTTATAATACACGCTCGAACCTTGCAGTTGATCAAATAAATCGTCAATTCTCAGGAGAGGATAACAATTCTTAACAGTCAACTTGTTCAACTCGCGGTAATCTATACACATTCGAAAAGATCCATCTTTCTCTTTTACAAAAAACACCGATGCTCCCCACGGTGATGAACTCGGATGAATAAATCCTTTCTCCAACAGCTCTAGTAGTTGTATCGACAACTCTCTCATCTCATACAGTGCCAATCTATACGGTGCAGGTGTAACAGGTGCAGCCCCCGCTACTAGATCAATTCAAAACTCTACTTGCCTCGGTGGTGGTAGTCCTGGCAAATCGTTAGGAAAAACCTCAGGAAAGTCATGAATTATAGGCACGTCTTCCAATTGTTTCTCCTTTAATTTCTTCTTAGTAACATGTGCCAAAAACAAATGACATCCTCGCTCGACATACTTACGAGCTTTGATATAAGATATGACCTTTAGTCGAGACATACCTTTGTCACTTTCGACTGTCAACGTCTTGTTTCCATAAGGTATACGAACAACCTTCTCACCACAAACGATAACGGCATCGTGCTTAACAAGCAAATCCATACCGATTATGACGTCAAACGTACCAAGCTCAATCGGCATAAGATCGATTTCAAAAATATGGTTCACTAAGTTCAAAGTGCAACCTTTCAAAATAGTATTCGTACAAACTACCCTTCCATCAGCTAATTCTACCTCGTAACTAGCTCTTATTTTAACCAGTTTGATATTAAGCATCGAACTAAATCTAGTATCCACAAAACTCCTATCGCAACCCGAATCAAATAAAACAGAAGCATAGCGGTTATTGAGTAGAAACGTACCAGTAACCACATTCAGACCCTACGGCTCAGCATCCTTAATAGCATAATCTCAACCACAAACTTCTCCAGTTTCCTCTTGCTTAACCTTATTTGGGCATCAGTTCGTCGTATGACCTTTCTCACCACAATTATAACAAGTCAGAATGGGCTGAGCATTTGCACCCATGGCAACACTCTTTTCCTTGTAGTACCTTGCTTTGTGCCCAACCTTTCCATACTTGTGACACTTGATTGTACATGGACCATCATGGCGAGTAAAGCAACGTTCACACACAGGAAGTGATCCAAAAGACACCTTCTTCTCAGTCGGATCAGTAGTTATAGCTCGCACATTCCCTTGCTTTTGGTTATTCTGCGAAGTTTGGCAGGAATTATCCTTTTGATTGCTCTTACCACTACTATTCCCACTTTGAAAGTTCCCCCACTTTCGCTTCTTTCCTTCCAGAATCCTTTCATCCCTAGCTTGTGATTTTTTCTCCATCAACTTATGAGCCATACGCACAGCTTCATTCAAATTGGCAGGCTTAGAAGAAGTAACTTCACCCTTGATGTTCTCAGTCAATCCCCGAATGTAAGCATCAACTTTCACTCTTTTTGGTTAAACCATTCTTGGACACATCAAAGCTAACTCATTGAACCTCTAAGTATAAGCCACAATGTTATACTCCTTGACCTTCAGGTTCCACAGTTCGTGCTTCATTCTTTGAACTTCTTCTATTGGATAAAACTCTGCAGTCATGAACTGTTTCATTTCGGTCTAAGGCATTTGGTTCACAGTCTCCAAACCTATGGTAGCAATCTTAGAATTCCACCAAGTCAAAGCAGGTCCTTCTAGTGTAGCAGCAGGTGTGGTATCTTGACCCTTAACTGGTCCAGATCCTCTGGCTTCATTTCCAGCATTTGCATGTCTTGCCCGCTCGACAATGATAGCAGCATCGACACTTTCCTTGATCATTCGACGAACAGCAACTTGAGTCAAAGGTGCAGACTTTGGAGGCATGATTCTGTTATGTCACACAGAAAACAATCTGATAAGCATTCATAACATGATATACTCATAACATGGTACAATGACAAATCAATCACAATTGACAAATCAATCACAATCACACAACATCAAGTAGTAATCAAAAGATAGTCATTCATTTTTCATCACAAAAGAGTTAATACATAGTTGCATTATTCATGAAATGATACAAATCGTTACAACCAATAGCACTAATTCTACTAACTAAGGATTCAGTTTAGTGATTACACAATAAAAGGATCTATAATTGAAACTAAACTACTATGAATCACAAGGAGATCCTCGCGGCTCAGATGATGGACTCTTCTCATCTTCAACTGGAACATCAATAGCTTCATTCGATCTTTCTTCAAACACAAATCCTCTACTAATCATCTCTCGATAGAACTCATAAGCTCGAACTCTAGTCCAATATAGATCTCTCTTAACTCGTTTGTTTTGCATACAAAGGAATGTGTTGCTAAACCTTGCTTCTTCTAGTTCCTTCTTCAACTTCTTACATTCAGCTTTTTCTTCAACATCACCAAGCTTTTCAACCAGATTTTCTATTATAGTCGTTCCTTGCTCCACACTAGAAAGCACTTCATTACCCAAATCTAAAATCAACTTACCATAATACTCGTCCTTTGCCTTTCCCTTCTTCTCAACCAATGCATGCGCCGTCTCGCGATCACACAGTCGTCTTGAAAGAGAAGCCATCCGACCAAAAAGAGAGTTAATGTCCCTTCTCATAAGACCAGGCAACAGACCATCACTGTCCTCTCAAAGGAAAGGGGCAGTAGACGACTCACCCACCTCATGAACACTAGCAGGAACAGTCTCATCCTCGAACTCAACCGTGTCCTCAACCTCAATCACATCCTCAGGCTTTGACTCAGAAGCAGGCGGCGGAGGGTTAAGAGGATCCACCTCTTCATAAGGATATGTCAACTCTGGCTCATTCTCATCTTCCTCGATATCAACTTCTATATCATCTTCTTCTTCTTAAGGTTCTTCATCTTTAAATTCTTCCTCTTTCGGGTCCTCGTCTTCGTCTACTAGGCCAGGCTCATGAACAACAGGAACATCATCATTTTGATTCGGCTTAACATAAGGTACGTCATCTACATGATCGGGAGGAATTACGTTTACTATGATAATTAGAAATATCATATAATACTTATTAAATAGTGTATCACCTCTTATTCTTATTGGAACACTATTATCTAAAATAACAGTTCGCATAAGTGCACAACAAATAAAAATTCACAATTCATGACATTCTCGTTCAGTATATATATATGTCAAATATACTCCAAACGTATATAATAATTATTATATAATCACATAACATTCTATGCATCCAACACATGCATAAATGTACAATACATAACAATTTATGCATACAACACATGCACGAATATACCCATACATAACCATTTATACATACAACACATGTAAGAACATACCAATACATAACCATTTATACGTACAACCCATGCATAAATATACCTTTTCTTTTCACATGTAACCAATGGCAACGAGGAGTCTCGGCGTACGTGTAAAAGCGTTATAGTTTAGGTTTTCAAAAAGACTCAACCTATTTCTTTATAACCTTAGGCTCTTGATACCACACTATAACATCCCCAACCAAACGACTTTGGATTGCGCAGCGGAATTAGCAATTGGGTGTTACTAAATAGCACCATTCACCAAGATAATAGAAAACGACCCAAATGAGACATTTCACAAACATGTGTTCCATTATTAATCAGAGCTAAACGAGTTCAGGTCCCCACAGAATAGCAACCGCAACCATTACAAAATTTGAGAAACTATTGTTTCAAATAAAAGACATTGTTTTAAAACACATTAAGACATTGTTTTTGAAAGACAAGGAACACATAAGTAGTCTTTCAACATATCCATCACACGCACGACACCTCCACGTCATCGTTTCCTTCATCCTTGGTTACCTGGGATAAAACATGTTTAAAACGTCAACAACAATGTTGAGTGAAATTTATAGAGTTTAAAATAATCAATAAGTAATAATTTTGAACACATAATTAGTTCTCGGGAAAACATTGCAACGAATACAATGTATAACAATCTATTTTCTTCGACGCATTAAGCTCATGACACCAAACGTTAACAATACATATGTCATTTCATATGTCAATTTGCCCTAAAACAAGGTATTATTGTCATATACCAACTACTTCTAATAACAAAATGTCCGTTTGATAGGGTGTTCACAAGGATTCATACCCCAAACAGGGTTGTCAAACCCGATAGATCAATTTAATGCATTAGCGTTTACCTCATAAGGCAATTAACGGTTCATGAAATAATGGACTTTGACAATAGCTACTTATGAAGAAACAATCTCATAATCGGGACCAGCATACTATAAAATCATATGTGTTCGATTTTATAAAACAAACATGTATCCCCATCACAAGTTTAAAAACATTCAAAAGATTTAAATGCGAGGCTATGAACTCACCTTAAGAAAAGATCCAATTCAATCGAATCAACAAGCGCAAATAGCTTCACGTCTTAACCGCGACCTATAAAATACATATATAGCGCTACGTGACTTAAAGTATAATAATTCAAATAATACATACTTGTATATATATATATATATATATATAAAAAAAATAATAAATATATATATAAATAATATATATATAAAAATAGTAATAAATATATAATAAAATATCTATACATATATATATCACTATAACTACTCCATCATATACTACAATCTCAAGTGCAGACGTATAAAACATTTCCGACATTTGACGCACTAACAATATCACATCGTTTCCATAAATTTCTATGTTTAGAAATTCCCGAGAAAGTAAGGATAATAAATCCGAACAACAATATCGTCATCATTTAACTAACACTATGAACCCATTGCTCATTACAACCCATATTCAAAAGTATACGCAAGTTTGACTTTCAAAATTCAAACTTCGTAGTTGACTTTTTAACCTAAAATAACCAAACTTGATTTGGCGTAAACTTCATTATTAAGAAGCTACATGCCGATCTCAGCTATCCAAACGTAGCTAAAGGCGAACACTATCACTTTTTATTATCAAAAATAACTTTTAAAAATTTCTCGACTCGTTACGAGTTAGTCAAACTTGGTCAACATAAAACCTATTAAAACAACATTTTTGACATAATCCGACTTTTAAAACATGCTTGACTATCCTATTTAAGCATACCAAAACCATCAAAATTTGGTCAATAACCAAATACGCTTTCAATAATTTTTGCACTTGAACCTTATAGCAATAATCATATAACACGCAATACAATCAAATTAATCAACACAAAATATAACTAGAAGCTCACAATGCTTATAAGAAAAATCAACTATGGTTCCCCCATGCTTCTTTGAAATCGGACGAACCCCAAGACCAAACAATCCAAACCTTTTTCAATCAACCAACTTCAATACAACACTAATCTAACTCTTTTGAACACCCCTTTATACTCGAAAAGTTCAAGAATCAACCAAAAATCTAACTTCTCCAAATCTTAATGCATGTAGGATTTTATTAGTGGGATATGTAAGCCTCGATACAAGGATCGATAATATGTAAATAGATTGTAATGCATGTCGAAGATTTGACAGGAAATGGTGGTGTTGTTGGTGGCCGGTCGTAGACTAGGACAAGGGAGGAGGAAGAAGAAATTTTTATTAAAAAGTTATAAGTGTGTATATGGTGGGGTATTTATAGAAAGGAACTTTGACCACTTGACACATTTAGCCCCTCATTCCTTAAGTCCTTTTAAAACTTGTAAAAAACGTTTTCTTTTATTAATAAAATCGGCCAAAGACTCGGGTCACACCACGTTAGTAAATATTTTAAATCCATCCTACTAATTTTTCTTTAAAACGTTTAATAAAATGTCAAATCACGTAAAACATGACCTTTAAACACTATTTTTACAAAAACTCGGGGTAACACCGTAAAATACAAAAATAACATAACCACGCTCTCAGAGCGACAACATAAATTTTTCTGACTTTCTCAAACGCTAAAAACAAATAGAAACTCAATCACGGCTTGAAATTATGTAATAAATGGAAATTTTCATCAAACCTTACATAGCATAAACGACTATAATCAATTACGTAGCAAAAATTATTATCATATCTCAGGATAAACGTGGACCTGAAACGCGGGTTGTTACACCTCAGAACACCAATATTTCCAAATCATCACTACAACCTATTGATTTCAAAACAGTCCCAAAATCAATGATACACTCAGGTTTATATTAAGTTTTTAGTCTTAAATAAATATGTACAATGCTAATATTTCTATAAATACTCAGTAAAGTATAAAAATACATATAAGATCAGAATATATAAAAAAATGTAAATGATTTACATGGAAAATTAAGAAACATGTAAGTAAAATCTTACAAAGGATGATAATTACAACTAAGAATAACCAAGAATATCTTCTAACTTTCTTTCACCCAACTATATCTTATAAGAAATCTTTTTTAACCCAATATCTCCATAAACATAAACCCTTGAATACTCCAATGAGCCCTTGAGTATGAACTTTATCTAGATGTCTTGAAAAATCTATCCAACCACTAGAAAACCACAACTTTACTACAACAAAGTTACCCTTAAATAATCTTGCAAGAAAATCTTAAGAACACCACTACTAACACAACTAGAATATGAGATAATAACCCCAATATAACCATGAAAAATCAGCCCCTAACCCTTGAGAAATGATGACGATCTTGATATCTTTGAAAGGCTCACAATATAAGGACTACAACTAATACATGAAGGCCTTAACTAGTGATAAAATTTAACAAGGAAATTTTGTATGGTTTTAGTATTCTTGATGAAAAAGTGGACGACACACACTAATGGAGGAGGGGGATTTTTCTAGTTTGGTACAACTATGAGAATATTTGGAGTAGTTGTGAGGTTTTTGTTACTCCAATACATGCAAAAATGGTTGGACATGTGTCCCATTATGTAGTATAATGGGACACATAAGAAGAATTATTACAATACATGGACTTACCCACGTGATTTCTGAATATTTGTGATGAGGGGGTATATTATGGGTCTATTTTGTACAAAATTTAGAATAAGTGGGTAGTTTTAGGGCCAACGGGTATAGAAGTAAAATATAACAATATTTAAGGCAGAACTAAGAAGCAAAACGTAAATAATAATAATAGAATTATAGCATACGGGTTGTAAAATAATAAATTACGTAGAGAAAGTAGACGGATACTTAATTTAAAGATGGGTTCACGTTTAATAAACGTTTCACTACGAATGCAAGACAACCTATTCGGTGAAACATAAAAATAAATTTTACTCAAAAGTAAAATAAATAATGAAAGTATCGATTAAAATAATGACCTGAAATTTATGAAGTGCTACAGTCACCCCCCGTTAAGGGAACTCTAGTCCCCAGAGTTCAACTGGTTCTGTCAGCTTAAGAGGTTGATTGTGTCGTCGTGTAGGTTGTTATTTTATTCAAGGTTTACATTTATATTTTGCTGACTTTACCTAAAACAACACTTTAACTAGTAGTGTACCCGATCAGATGTAGCTTCGTTGGTAAGTAGGGTATCAATCACTAAGAGTGAGAACAAAATCTTTTATTTTATTAATATTCTGGTTAACTAAGCTAGTTCTAGTAGTGTGCTGTCCAAGTCTTTACCAAAGGAATCAGTATGTTATTTGTTGACCTAGGTCACTTGCTAGTCCAACTTGTTCTCATATCCCAAAGGTAAAGATATGGCATTAAGTGTGATCCTATTGATCTAGACAAATAAATCACTATATGGAGAGCCATCCCAGCATCTAGTTAACTTGGTCGGTATCACTCAATCTAGTTGAATGATAATCAAATTAAAACATCGGTTTGTTTATTTAGTGCAATGAGTGATTATCTCGAGGTGGCATATAATTCCAAGATTTAGGCGGGACTTCTTCCTAAAACCTAGACACGTAGAATTTTGTCGCAATTAAACACATCCGCATAAAGCATCCTTTTTGCTGATTATAATCTATCTTAGGAGAATAACAATGGTAATCTTATTAAACCCTAGCTCATAGAGACTTTACCCACTTACTGCTTAATGGAAATTTATATTCTAGTAGTTCACTGTCCAAGTCTTTACCAAAGGAATCAGTATATTATTTGTTGATCCTAGGTCACTTGCTAGTCCAACTTGTTCTCATATCCCAAAGGTAAAGATAGGGCATTAAGTGTGATCCTATTGATCTAGACATATTATATGGAGAGCCATCCCAGCATCTAGCTAACTTGGTCGGTATCACTCAATCCAGTTGAATGATAGGTCACATACAAAAGCACGCAAACAAGTATGAATTAATAAACATAAACAAGCAATCAGCGATAAAATTAGCATTGATCAAAACAAACCAACATACCATCATCAATATAATTTAATATCAAATGTTATACTCATAACATCAAACACACAAACTCTAAAAAATAACCATTTACACACACTATATAAACTAATAACCCCCCATTTTTTTTTTTTTTTTTTTTTTTTTTTTTTTTTTGTTTTTTTTTTTTTTTTTTTTTTTTCCCCCCCCTTTTTTTTTTTGTGGGTGGTTAATGGGGGGGGGGTGGTTTTTAACCCCCCCCCCCCCCTTTGGGGTGGGTGGGGGGGGGGGGGGGGCACGCATTATAGAGTATAGGAGATTACAAGGTGTTTCCTATGGAATTAATAGCTTTGGTTGACCTCTTCTGCTCTTCTAGTCTTCTAAAAATCGACTTTTATGGTTAAGGTATAGAAAATATGATCAAGCACACTGAAAACCCATTTTAGGTTTTCTATTTATACTGTCTAGAATTTGGTCGATACGGTGTATCAAGAGGGAGTTGGATTATTAACGTTCGAGGGTGTTACATAGATACAAATCACCTTATTTTGGGGGGGGGGGGTTAGGATTGATCAAAGAACATAAGGATAAGCTTAGGTGTAGAAAATTTTTAACCCAATAACTGAGACGAAAGTGATGAGGTGGATTGGAACTATGTGTATTTTATTAGAAAGAGAAAGAGAAACAAGAAATGAACATCCACCAACCCCCCATGGAGAGACATGGGGGTATTTATAGCATATACTAAAGCTAACTAGACCACTTACACAATAATAGTCCATGCGTTTAGCAGAAGGTTTATAGCTGGTCTAAATCACGTGTAAGACGCCAACTTTACAAAATAGTAAGGCTAACAATCTCCCTCCAAGATGGTGTCACACGTGAATTGGTTACAATGTTTCCTACAAGCAAAAATAAAGAAAAATAAAAAGAATGAAGTCCAGCATTCTTTGAGATTGTCTTCAATGACCTTGATCTTCTTGAATACTCCATCTTTATTTCTTCAGCTTATATAATCTAGTTGAGTTTTTACTCCCTTCCAACTAGTAGGCTCTTTTTTTTTCTTCAGCTCCCTCCCAAATAGACACCCTTGAGGATGATTAAGTTCAGTGAGAAGTCTTTCTTAGGACCTCCTCTTTCTTCATTTTGTACACTGTGGGAGGGATGATATCATCAACATCGTCTCACTTAGGAAGCGTTCCAGTCTCGAAGTACACACTTTATCCCTTTCCCTTTTCCAAAGTCGAAAACGTAGCACCAAAATCAATTAAGACCCGAAAATGCACTTTTCGCCCCCCGGAAAGACATGGTAAGACTTGCTACACCAAAGTCAACTAAGTCTCGCGTGTAAGAAATTCATCCCTCTATGTAGTTAAAATGGTAACATCAAGTCAACTAAGTCTCGAATGTATCCATTTACATTGTTTCACCAAAGTCAACTAAGTCCTGAGTGAAAGCAATTTATCCCGCTATGTAGTCAAAACTGTAACATCAAAACGGTAACATGAAAACAACTAAGTACCGGATGATGACTAACTGAGGAAGCATCCTACTCATGTGTATATCGTATATCAACTGGGACTGCTTACTTAGGTTCATAACCCGTGATTGCATAAGTAATTCTCTGTGAGAAGATGTTGGTACTCTCTTTACAAATCTCTCTTAATCAACCCGGTCTAAATCTTCTTATCTATTTTGTAGGCTAATACTGATGACCACTGATGGAGACAACCCGATGAAACGAACCCGAGAATGAAGCAAAATCCTATACTTGTGCCTTAATATTGAAGGAACGGTGCAGAGGCAAATCTCTGAGTACCATATACTCACCCAAAAGTATACAAAAAATACATCACCACTTGAAATCTCCTCAACTACGTGAGACACTGAGTACTACAATGTAACTCCTTAAAGTGATAGTTGCTTTGTGAGAATAGAGAGAAAGAATCACAAAAGCAACTAGATATCCAAGTCTTCATCACAAACCGTATATGCCCAAACAAGTCATCTTTGTTGAGGAGGTAGAAAGAACCAAAGATGAAATAAGTACACTCCCCATGAAATACTACTTCATTCCTAAATAAGTAACATCATACAAAAACCCCGTAGTCATGAGATTCAATACTAGCCATTATGAATGAAGATGAATTTTGATAAGGATCATTTTTAGTGTAATGTATTATGTTTGTTGTGTTGTTGTTCGTGAATTTTTTTGATGTGTTTAACGGATATCGGCTCAAAAAAAGTATATCATAAGAATGGCCGTCCAAGTAATAAAACCCGATCACTTAGACATTACCCGACACGATAATGTTTTATTACCCATCATCATCTAGTAATACTCAGTCCAATTAACATTAAAACAGCCCATCACCAATTACTACATGAATTACTAACAATCCATGAATTTGGTCCAACATGAATACCAGGCCCATGACATCATAACCTAGCCTAATCAACTAATTAATATACTAAGCCTATGGTTTTGAGATGAAGCTCGACATGCCACTACTTCTTGTACCCGATCCAATTAGGAGGTTAGGGATATAAAGTGATAAAAATCCCTAATTTTACTCAGAGATAACCCTAACCCTAATCTCATTATACCTCGCCCCTATTTTTCAATCGAAGTAGTCTAACAACTATCATCACCCAAATATCAAATAAAAAATATCTCTTGATAAGCAGTCACAAATCCACACCTCTTCAAAAACATTGCATTTCTCAAATAAATATCAAATCTTCCATTGATACTATCTCATCCATACACACGACCCTCCTCATTCATACACAGATAGATCACATACTCGAATAATAATTACCCTTGTAATCATTCAATTCGATGTGGCTTCAAGATCCTTTGGAGGATCTCAAGTAGGGTGCGTCATGTGTTTTTCTTGTACTTTCCAACAAATCAAAGAGTGATGGTAACATAATTGTTATACATCATCTTTACATTTGAAAATTGAAAGAGGGTTAATCTTTACATAGATCAATGATGATGTGTTTCTGTTTCATGTGATTGATCTTTGGAAGTTCTTTCAATTTAATGTGCAACACGAAAAGAAATTTTTTTATGAGATCTTGTTTTTTTCATTTCGTTTAGATTCATAAGATAGGATGTAGATGGAGATAGGATTAGATGAAGTTAGTTATTGATTATATGTGATGATGAGTTAGGTAGTTTGTTGGATTTGTTGATGAGGTTGGCTGATGTAGTTGATGTTGTCGGATTGATTGTGGTTGTTGATGTTGTTGAAGTAGTTTGGGTTTGAATATGTGGTTTAACTCGAGTCTTTCTTTTCTGGTGGGTTCTTGATTCGGTTTGGCTGACTCATTGAGTTGACCCAGGTCAACTCGGTAAATATCGAGTTGACTCAGTTTGGGTTATGGGTGTACACAAACCGCTACGATGTATTGACAAACCGCTGTCACTTTCAACACACACCAAACCGCTACCAACAGTTTACCAAACTGCCATTGACTAGTCAAACGGACATGGTTTTGTTTAGATTGACCATGAAAAGAGTAAACGCTGCAAACCTATAATCAACCCGTTGTGGCAATGGTTTTATCAAACCGCTACCAAACGAAAGTTAGTAAACCACTGGCTACTTTGGGACCACTTGACAAACCGCTGCTGGTACTAGATTTTGTTCTTTTGCTAAAATGCGACTAATAAACAAAACAAGGTGTACTAGCTAATAACAAATCGCTGCCAAGAGTTCTAAAACATAAAAAACTTCAAAATAAGCTATTAAAATAAAAGGACCATATCTGCTTTTTAAATTAGTTTCGGAAAACAAATGGACGTAAAAATAACTCATAAAAAGGTAGAAAAACTGTTATAAAACAGATTCATGCAATCAACACAAAAAAACTAATTCATGGCTTTTTCAGAATAAGCCCACATATTAAGCCATCAATAAGCTGAAATCACGAACTCAGCCATACACAATACACGACACAACCTGATGCTCTTGATACCACATGTTACAGGATACAAAACTACCTTTTCAAGGGGGACGGGGATGATCAAAGAACAATAAGATAAGCATTGTGTTCTAGTGAGAGAAAGTAGAGAGTGTGAGATGAACAAGTATGTGTTTATTAGAGAGAGAAATAAAAACAAGAAATGAACATCCACCAAACCCCCATGTAGAGACATGGGGGGTATTTATAGCCTATACTAAAGCTAAATATACCATATATACAATAATAGTCCCTGCGTTTAGCAGTTGGTCTATAGCTAGTCCAATTCACGTGTAAGACGCCAACTTCACTAAAAAGTGAGGCTAACAGGGGGTTTCTTGGAGTAGGGACCACGTTTGATATCTTCCAGAATATTTTATTACTATATCTTGAATACGGCGTATAGAATCTTCTGGATATGGCGTATTGGACTTTGTTTGTTCCTGCTTTCTTATGAAGTGTAGGCAGAGATACGCCATATATTCCTTGATGGATACGGCGTATTGGATGCCAGAACAGTATTCTTCAAATATCTTCGTTTAAGCTCTAGAATACGTGCCTTTTAGCTAATCTTCACAAAGTACCCCATAATTACTGCAATTCTTAAATATAAATGATTAAGTACCAATTCTTGCAATAATTATATGAAATGGGTTATTTACATGTGATAAATGATGCTATAAAAGTGACGTTATTTGATGTCATCAAATATCCCCCCACTTGAATCCTACTTGTCCTCAAGTAGCCTTTAGAAATTTATGAAAATGTATCCCTAAGGATTTTTCCGTTAAGTATTTATTTGATTAATTACTAGTACACAACCAAACACCTCACGAAATAGGAAGATGAAAGCACTCAAATTACTCAACTAATCTATGTAGTAACATATAACTAATTTGCTCAATTGCTCGGTCGTGACAAGTATTCTATCATAGGCTTGGCAAGGATACACATCTCCACCACTACAGCTAAGGAGTAACAAATTTATAAAGGTAAATTAGGTTTATTTATAAGGCTTAAAGGGTTTGATCACTCTTTCTAATCTCTACCGATACCAATATTCCAGAAAGGTTACAAAGACCATACATACACACCCATAACGATGGGATAGACACATATGACTGCATTGAAACCTTAACACGAATAAGCTAAAGAATAGGACTAGTAGTCTTTACCAAAAGTCATAAACCAGCAAGGGTGACAAACCACATATACACATCTATAACAATGGAATAGACATACATGACTGCATTCAATTCCCTCACTCGAGTAAAACTAAGGGGTAGGATGAAAAGTGATATACGGTATGGATCTTCTAATCTTTCACCAAAAAGTAATAAACCAACAAGGCGGACAAAATCACACGTACATGGACGTAACGACGGAATAAACACATGTGATTGCTCGCATCCTCATTCGAATAAAACCTAAGGGTTAGTGATTAGGAAAGGGAAATAATTATTGTTAAATAAAAATTTACAAGAAAAATAGACTAAGTCCAAACAGATAAGGTACAAGTTGCTAGATACTTTCCCGACCGTTACCATGATAAAGACTCAAAAATATTTACATAAAAGTCCTGATCATTGATCAAAAACAACAACCTAAGTTGGCGTTCATGTAACAGTTAACTCCCAATCATCCTATACTATACATACTTTTACAAAGAGAAGTGGTGATATCTACCACTTTATACAAAACTTTACATCGTTGATTTATAACCATGTATCAACGAATAATCGATCGTTCAAATAATACTATCGGTTAAAGCTTTAACGAACCGACTATAAAAACTTCCTCCTCTTTTTTTTGTTAGGTCTTGATTTAGCTTGAATTACATGATATTGAGCAATGTAGAATAGAGAGAATTAAGAGAGGAAGGCATGTCTTTTACAAATTCCAAATTTTATATCAAAAGAGAAAAGGGAGGAAAATATGAGTTTGTTACAAGCCTTAACCACCTAATGATGATTAGGTAGCTATTTATAGGAGAGGGAGGTGAGCTTCCATTCCTTTATTTTCCTAATTTTACTATTTAGTCCCTAGTCTTTCGTAAATATGCTATTTTACACTTTTAGCATATTAAACCGTATTACAAACTACTTTCTACTATGTAAAATAAAGTCTAAACACTAATAATAAATAAAACTACTTAAAGTATCATAATCAATACTTTTATGATTGTAAAACCCAAAAATTTGGTTTGTAATTTATTTTATCATTTTGAAATATAACCTAAGTTAAATAAAAAGAATTTGACATTTAAAAACCTTAGGTTATAATTAATTGTGTATTTTTAAGTTATAATATGAGATATATATTTTAAAAAAATATATATAAATTCCCTAATTTGTATACCTAAATCCGCCCCCTAGGAATATATTTTGATTTTGTTATTTTGTTTATTTACTTTCCTTTTTGTTTATAAAACCTATTTTAAGAAATAAGAGTAAAAAGGTTTTTAGCAAATATTGTGTAATCTTCAAAAATGAGAAAAAAATATTTTGTTCTCCCTTCTTTTCCTTCATTAGGCCGGCCTCTATGAGGAGTTATTTACCAAAATCTTTTATTTTTGAAGATTAGCTTATTTTAGGAAAAGAGTGTAGGAAAAAGGAGATAAAATCTTTTAATTTTGCAAGAAAGTTATTTGTGTCTTCCCCTCCCTTTTCTACTTATATAGGCGGCCATATTCACTCCTCTCCACCATTATTCTATCAAAAACTTTACTCTAAAAACTTGTGTATTCATCCATAGAAGTTGCAAGGAAGAAGAAGGTGTAGGTAGTTTCGGTTGGTTATTCAAGTTTTGGTGTTTGTGGTGTAATTCTTTGGTGTTCTTGGTTCAATTCTTTGGTGTTCTTAGTGTGGTGTTCTTGTTCTTGTATCCATCTTAATCTTCGTAAGTATTTCATGTTCTTTGTTTCATCTTTGTATTCTATGATTCACATATAAAGTTTTCATAAAAACCTAAAAGATTATAAAGAAAACATGTGTTCTTAATCTTGTTAAATTGTAAAGTTTAATCTTGTTAAAATGGTGTAATATCATGTTATGAAACCCTAGATATCATTAATGGTGTAATTAATAAGAAAATACAAGATAAGAAACCTTAGGGTTTGTTTTGATTGGTGAAAGTTAGGGTTTCTATGTTTAAAATTTCTGGGCATAATTTTGGGTCATGTTCATCGGGGTGTATCTTGGTGATAAAATGAGTTTTAACATGATTCTTAAGCCTAAAGTTAAATTCAAAGAGTCTAGTTTCAGGAAAATCCAGCCTCGTGTCAATTGGAGGTCAGGAAGGTCTATTTTTAGATTTTATAAAATTAAGTGTCGAATCTGGAATTTCTATCCGAAAAATGCAGTAGTACTACGTGATTTTTAATTCTCAAACCGTAAGTAGTTAGCCTCTAAAATTTGATTTGGTAAATCTTCATGATATTAGCTATATCAATGATTTTTTTCAGAATTTTCTGAGTTGTTTAAATAGGGTTTTTACGCGTCATCTTTTCGAAGGTTCTGTCAGATCAATTTCGGGATCAGTTTTGGTAACAAGGGTAAAAAGGGTATTTAAGCATGGAAATAAAATCCACCAAAATTCATAGACATACTAGACATATATGGGAACCTTTTTAATTTTTGGTATATTTTTAAAAGGTGATTTTATGGGTCTTTTAAGCTTGGAAACTTACCTTAAAAACTGGACAGATTCTGAAAATTTCAGAAACCTTAATTAGGTCACTTACACTCTATATATGGTAAGATTAAGTAATAAACATATGAAATAAGATAGATAATGACATATAATCACGGGTTCTTGTAGATTCAGTGAAGAGGTTGTGATCTTTTGTCTTCGTGTTTATTTTCTCCTTTGCTTGTTCGTTAAGGTACAGATATTTCGTCCTTTTAGTAAGGACATCTCATGTCTTGATTCTCATTTGTTTAAGCTACTTTGGTTCGTTTGATATTCCGTCCGATTTGCTATCCGTACTCATGACTCATTGATATTTGTTGATATTTTGTTTGATTTGATATTCGGATTCATGATTCCTTTGATCTTTGTTTGAATATGATGTTAGATCCGTTATCTTGATTGAATTTTTGTAACTTGTTCAGTTTGCATAAATCTTTGCCCGAGCTATTTGAACTAGTCATGGAGGTACCATGACTATGCCATTGATGCACCAATGGCATGACACTATCTGTGGTGTGTGATTGGTCCACGGCGTTCCCTTTTGAATGATGGCATTTGATTATTATTAGCTTATATTTATGTACACTCATCATTGTACTTGTGTATATGGATATGACTTTGTTTTGAAGGGAGCGTATGGATGCATCCTAGGTACTTTGTTCCGTTTAGTTCAGGCGAATGGTTGTGTATGTGCTATACACCCCATATCACATTTGGTACATCAGGGAATGCATACCTATGTACATTTGATTATGTGACTATTTGATTATATCTGTTTAAGGTCTATTCATGTAGCATGTTTAGACATTTATCTGAGCTCGTGGGCATTCCTTTGTTGTTCTGGATTCTTATTGATTTGATTCGTATTTCGTATGATATTTGTTTAGAAGGTTCTCGTGATTCGTTTCATTCATTCTTTTGTTTCTTTCCCTCATTATTATTATATATGTTCACTAAGCGTTAGCTCAGACGCGTTTTCTTTTCCTGCGGCAGGTAATAAGCGGGAAGCTGGGATTTAAGTGATGAGTGTAGGAAGCTTCTAGAGGACCAACCCTTATTAGTTTCCCCATTGTTTTGGATTTATGTTTAAGACCCTTTCGTTTGAAGATTTCTTCTATTTATACTTTGTTGGAATTTAATACTTTTGGAAGTCATTTTGTTTCATGACTTAGTATTTTTATTTAATAAAGTCTTCCGCTTGCGTTTATATGTTCTGATATGACACCATAATGTGACTCTTGGTCTCTTTATCGGAGCGGGATGTTACAATTATGGTATCAGAGCCAGGTTGAGCCCTGTAGAACCTAGGTTATGACCTGTGAGGATTGGGTAGACATTAGGTTTCCTTTTGATATGATCGCTTCCTTTCGTATTTTGATCTTAACTCTAAATTGTCTTCGCTGCTAAGGGGCGAGTATTTTCTTCGACCAAGGATCAGGCAGCTAACTCTTCAGGTACCGTTTCGGGAACTCTCTTCTTGAATGGTCGTGCTGTTTTGTCTTATTTGATACGGGTGCAACACATTCTGTGGTTTCTGTTTCATTTGCTAAACACCTTAGCATCTTCCCTACGCAACTTAATTATACCTTATCGATATCTACGCCTATGAAAAGTCTGACCACGAATATCAGAACTGTCCGCTTCATTTTGATGATAAGATTCGTTTTGCTAATTTGCTTCCCTTAGAAATGAGTGACTTCGATATTAGTCTTGGTATGAATTGGTTAACTGTTCATCGCGCCCCTATCGTTTGTCATACCAATCGTGTCATCTTTGGTAATCTGAATAACCTTGAATTCATCTACCTATTTCAATTTCGATTTCAATTTCGAGGACGAAATTTTCTTTTTAGAGGGGAAGAGTTGTAAAACCCAAAAATTTGGTTTGCATTTTATTTTATCATTTTGAAATATAACCTAAGTTAAATAATAAGAATTTGACATTTAAAAACCTTAGGTTAAAATTAATTGTGTATTATTAATTTATAATATGAGATATATAGTTTTAAAATATATATATATAAATTCCCTAATTTATATACATAAATCCGGCCCCCCCTAGGAATATATTTTGATTTTGTTATTTTGTTTATTTACTTTCCTTTTTGTTTGTAAAACCTATTTTAAGAAATAAAAGTAAAAAGGGTTTTAGCAAATATTGTGTACTCTTTAAAAATGAGAAAAAAATATTTTGTTCCCCCCTCTTTTCCTTCATTAGGCCGGCCCCTACGAGGAGTTATTTACCAAAATCTTTTATTTTTGAAACTTAGCTTATTTTAGGAAAAGAGTGTAGGAAAAAGGAGATAAAATCTTTTAATTTTGCAAGAAACACTATGCAAAGGATGCGCAGCCTAAGCGGGTTAAAAGATCTACACGTTTCACAATGGAAAAGATGATGATGTGGCTAAACAAGCTGAACACGGTGTTCCACTGCAAGCTGAGCAATGATTGGCTAGAAGACACGGATGAAGAGATTGATGAACAAGAATTAGAAGCACATTACAGTTTCATGGCAAAGATTCAGGAGGTCTTACCTGAAGAATCAAGTTCTACTGATCAGCCATTGGAACAGGTACAAAACAATGATGAAAATAATGTGTTTCAGTGAAAGACGACTTTCTGAGCACCTGAATCCATTAATGACACATATGTTTTGAGAAGGATGATAGCAATGTCACTCCTGATTCATCAAATATATGTAATAATGATAATCAGGTTGACCAAAATGCTACAGAATGTGTTGATGAGCGTGTTGCGCTTGCTAATTTAATTGCAAATTTAACTCTTGATACTGAGGAAAATAAAACAATTTTAAAGCAATTAAAGGGAAACAAACGCATCATTGACTCCAAAATAAAGGTGCCGAACTACCTTTGATGAGACTGGTAGGGCTCTAGGGGAGGCTACTAGTTGTCGGGATAGTTGTCTGATTGCACTTTAGAACAAACAGAATGAGTTTGAGAAGTCAAAGCTCATTTTAATGACGGACGATTGATTATGGACTTCTTCAAACAAAGTTAAATGAACCTCTTAGGGACTATTAGTCGTAAAGAACTTGACATAAAAGAAGGTTTAAAAACTAAAGCCTATGAAATTCTGTTGTTAATCAGAAACACGATGGTTAGTCAAAAAGGGTCTTTTAACTAAGTCACAATTTGGAAAGGTCAAACTCAAAGGAAAAGTAAGGTCATTCGGATTTAAAGGGTAAGGAATAAAAGAGTATTGCAAAATGATGTAATGGACAAACAAATTAAGTTTGAATGAAATTTCTTTATAAACGCTAATCAATCAATTCAGACCATTCATTTTGTTAGCCCACCAAATGGCAAACATATAATGGTTAGATCAACCTTTGCTAATCTAGTACATCAAGATAGCTCAATCTGTAAAAAACATGTTTGTTTGAGATCCCATATGATACTTTGATCATGCAAACATGATTTTGCCCCAATAGGGAAGTCACAGTGACTCTGAAAAAGAAGAGTAGATCAAAATTGTATAAAGACTCAGTGAATCCATATGTTTAATCATATCCAAAACAGTCTTTATGAAATTTACAAACCACCATCCAAAAACCTTTATTGATCTGTGGGAACGCGCTAAATGTTAGGAAGACAATGTGAGAAAAAACATTTGTTAGGGACAAAGCCAAACATTGCTAAAAAACATTTGCCTTTATACCCGTATCGAAATACATTTGTAAAAGTAAACAAGCTTACAACGGAAATTGACAAACAACTTTAATCAATTTTAAAACAATTTGTGAAAAGCTTGGTCTAATCATAATAGGGAGTTCTTTTCGTAACCACAACTGTCATGATATGCAGTTTTAATAAAAATCATTTTGAATGCCTCTTTCAATAAAAACTATAAATGACATTATTGTTTGTTCATGAACTAAAAACGGAAATGCATGAAGACTTTGAGTACGTTGAATCCTTTAAAAGAGATGTCGAGCTTGAATCTGAAAGGCTGCTTTTTCAAAATATATGATCTACTTCTCGACAGAGTGTGTGTCTAAAGAGTTATTTGTTCATATTTGCATTCTTTGTCTGATTTACTGTCATACTGGATACAATGCTTATATCTTCACAAGGTCAAAGAATGTGAATGTCTTGCACAAAAGCTTTCGAAACAAATGAATTGTTTAACAAGAAGTTCATAATAATTTGTTAATTTTTTTTCTAAACTTGAAAAACACTCGATTTCTCTTGAACTTTCTTTACATAAATGCTGTAAAGGAAACAAATGAAAAAACAACTCTGTTGCGCATAAAGAAAACGGATCTAATGTATTTCGTAAAGAACGTGAACACTATAATGAAAATACAAGATTTAAAGCTCAATTGCAAGACAGTACATAGCTATAAGGGAGTTAAAGAATCATTGAGAAATGTAAAAGAAAGTCTGTGGAAACTCAGTTTGATAAATACCATTGTTGTTCGAACAACCAAATGTCAACGAATTCCAAAACATCAGTTTTAGGAAAACCGACTCCTTTTTCATATTCTCCTGAAATGAGAAGTTTTAAACGAAACGTCGGTTAATAAAACTAATGTTCGTTGATGGTTTGTTTTTAAACAAGTCATAACAGAATTTTCCTCAGATTAGTAAACAAGCAGTTCGAAACACCAATGTGATTGCACCTGGGCCCCTTAGGTATAACCCAAAAGCATGGGCATTTCAATTACCTACAGGAATTCATAGGCTTCAAATGACATGGTTCATACCTAATACCTAGAGAAAGCTAAGAAAAGTGCACACTTCAGAAAGCCAATGATGTGAATGGCTCTCTCTCCTAGTATGATTGATCATGCTAAGATACCCTCACCTCCTTGCCCTCTCACGCGCGCCCTCTCGCACTCCGAACAAACAGCTCACCTCGCGCTCTCGCGCGCGCCTCTCGCCTCGCAATGGTAGTAGGGTTTCAAGAAGATGTTCACTTAGGAGAACATTAGAAAACAAAGCCCTTTCTTGAAGTTAAATGACTCTCGCAATGTTCTACATGCAAAAAGTGCACGAGACAGATCATATATAGAGATAATATGATGAATGCGTCTTAGAATACCTCTTAAGGTAAATCCTCGTGCCTCTGCACAGAATAAGGATCGCACTCTCTCGCCACTATAAGAAGACAACAAAAAGAGATATTTGCTGTAGAAAAGTCAAGTGCATCTAAGAAACAGAAAGACAGATCCCCACCTCGCGCTCATAGGTTCTAAAACACTCTCGCGCTCTCTCCCCCCTCACCCTCGCTCCCCACCCCCCTGATGCAAAACATGAATCCTAGTCTTGTCTTGGTGGAAACTAACGGGTGGCTGTGTCTTCAAGACTGTTCGCGCGCGCTAGGGGTGTCCCTCAGGAAAGTGTGTTTCAACTCTGCACCGAGCAGGTTGAATGAACCGCATATGTTCCTCTCATGTAGAATATCCACTCATGTTCATGAATGCAAACAAACTCTGGGTTAAAGTGCAGGTACGTCATTCAAATGGATCAAAAGCAACAAAGAATTGACCTAAATGGAGAATTCACTCTTTATTATATGACTCTTGCAGTTGTGTAAATCTATACATAGAGAGAGAGAGGAGCTGAGAAACTTACTGATATCTAAGCTCTCTACAGTGCCAGATTGTTTCACAAAAGATGAAATCGTCATCAAAATACGTTTTGACGCACGCAGTGTGATCAAGCCTCGGTCTTCTCGCGCAATGAGTTTGTAAACGCAGTTCAAGCCTCGTTTTCATCAAACGGATTCTGTTCCCATAACCGTTCAGAATCGGATTCAAGACCACTCCACTCGCTCTCGCGCTCTATAAGTATATAGAGAGAGAGTAAGAGAGAGAGATTCACAAAGTTGTTGTCCACGCCCGCTCTCTCAATGAAGACAGCTACATACGACACAGAGTTCGGAATTACTATTCACCCTTCACTAGCATGCTGAGGACAACATGTATATAATATAGTTCGCTCTCTCGCTCAAAAATCTTGAAAAATAGTAAATTTCATAATGAATCTTCTATGACATGTCTCTTGGAAGCGATACATTTAGTGCTTAGAAATGTCGATTACATTGACTCGGGTGTTGGTAAAGAAGTTCGAGCGAGAGTTGCAATTAGTTTCAAAGCATGTATTTCTAATTTTTCTAGATGGGCTTATGTGCAAACTATCAGTAATAGACCCAGGACTTCAAATAATGAAGGTTTTATACACTTATCCTCACTCAACGGAAAATTTTAACGTTTCTTCAGGTCTTGAGCTGTTCTTACAAAGACATTGAATGTTTTTAGCTCAAGGAAAAAGAATAGTGTACGATTCAGTGCGCTTTCCTTAGCGTTAGAAGAGAAGTCCTCTAACATTTTGGTTTTTCAAAAAGTGAACACAAATGTGTTTCTCGCAATTTCTCGATGACAATTCATAATCTTCAAATTTGTGTGTTCAACTCACTCACTCTCTCTAAATATCTCCTCTCGCTTCTCTCTCTCGACATCTCTCAATTTCTCAATTGGTCCTATTTTTGAGGGGTTTTTTTTTTTGAAAAACAAAGCCTTTAATGTGTCGATCACATCGAATTATGTTGTGTATTTGAAAACTGTATCAAAATGTGTCCAAACTATTCATGTAATAAATATTTTATCCCACGAATTTTCAAGTCATATTTTAATTCACAACGCGCACTCTTTCAAAAACTAAGTGTTTATTTTTAAATAAGGGGGGAGAATACTTATATTTAAAATCTTATCTAATCGACTCTATGTGAGATACACAGTAAGAAAAGGTTTTATGGTTCATATTTATACCACAACATCTTATTTCTCGATGATTCTGTAGTCATAGGTGGTAGGTTAAGAATCAATCTATGATCCAAACCAGACGGAGGATTTCACACAAAGAGATATATCATATAGTTTAACACAACACACAGCCCAACCAACAGAAACAACAAACAGCGCTACAACAGTTATTAAAGGAGCTCCCCTAATGTATATCGGCGGCTCATGTGTGACTGTGTAAGATTGAGCTAAGACTTGTAGAGAGTGATCACTCATCTCTCGCGCGCGCGCTCGCTCAATGCTCACGGCTTGTAAGCATTGAAGGCGATGAAGAATGAAAAAGAAATGTCCACTCGGATACACAGCCGGTGTAACAAAGAAGCCCTCCACCCCAACAAAGCGATAACCTCGGGTCAATACCTATCTATGCAGACTCGCACTCAAGATGGATTGGTGGTATTGAAAAACGATTTTCTGAACCAAGGTGTCTGTACAGTGTGTGTGTAGTTTGATTCTCGCTCGCTCGCTATCGCTCGCGAAAGTCCCTACCATGTGCTTGTTTGATGCTGACTAGTAGCAGGATGTCTCCTTCTTCATTTGATGAATACTTATTGTATCACTCGGATGTTCTGGCAAATTTCACAGGATATTTAGTAGGACTCTTGTTTTCATCTTGTAACGTTGATGATGTTCAAACAAGTGTTTGAATTGGAAGTGTCCTAAACGAGATTTTTTATTGATCGATTGGCTCGCTCGCTCTCCCAGATTTGTGGCATTTTGTGTTTTCTCGCGCTCACGCGGAGCGCTTGGAGCAGATTGCAACCTATTCATATATCACGGATCCTCAGAATGAGTTATCAATAGATAACGTGTGTATCTCCGTGGAACAAATGGCGCTCACAGTTTCTCTTTAGAGAAACTTGTTGTGGGGATGGGTTGTGCATGGCATTCTGGGTCCATTGATGTCGTTTTCTTTTACCAGCCAATACTCTTGTGAATTCTTGTTAGATTATGTATTGACCCGGTTTCTGGCCTTAAGTTGTGTGGAGGGTTTTTGTTTAATACCGTTTATCCATACATTTCTTTTTCATTCTTCAACGCCGTCAATGCTTACCAAGACGTCATTACTAACACCTTGTTGTGATTGTTCTAGTGTTAGCTCAATCTTAGTCGACATTATTCCCATATACATTCATCTCCATTTCATTACTAAGACTGCTATTCTTACTTTGGATTTCTTGAGGTAGATCCTCAGGTTTATGGTTGGATCATAGGATTGATTCTTAACCGATCCACCTTATGATTTCAGAATCATCGTGAAATTAAGATGTTGTTGGGTTAAGATCGAACCTTTTAAAACCTTTTCTTACTGTTCAGCACCATTGTAGGTCGATTAGATCATAATTTTAATATATTTTTCCCCTTATTTTAAATCAATAAACACTTAGTTTTTGATAGACCTTGTCGATTAAATATGTCTTGAATATTCGTGGGATAAAAATATTATTGCTGAATAGTTTGGAACATTTGATTATGTTTTCAATAAATAAGAATTGTCGATGTTGATTGTTATCCAAGAACATTTAATAACTTTGTTTTTCAAAAAAAAAACCCCCCTAAAAAATAGTGGACGATGAGAAATTGTTGTCTTTTGAAAACATTATGAGGGTTGGTGTGATTGAACACACAATGTGAAGTTTATGAATTGTCATCGAGAAATTTTGAAAAATGTGTTCAACTTTTTGGAAAAACCAAATGTTAGAGGACTTTCTTTCTAACGCTCTCAGGGTTAAGCGCACTGAAACGATTACTCTTTCATTTTCTCTTTCGAGCTAAAAACATTCATATTGTCTTGTAGAACAGCTCTAAGACCGAGAAACGTTATTTTCTCGTTGTGGAGGATACAGTTATAAACTTATTTATTTGATGTACGGGTTATGTACTGATATTTGCACATAAGCCATCTAGAAAAATTAGAAATGACATGCTTTGAAAACTATTTGCAAACTCTCGCCTCGAACTTCATTTACACACCCGTGTCAATGTTAATCGACATTTCTAAGCACGTAAATGTTATCGATTCCAAGAGACATGTCGAGAAGATTCTTTTTGGAAAATTTTTATTTTTAAAGATTTTGTAATTATATATAATTAATATACCTGTTGTCTCAGCAATTGACTATGTGAAGGTGGAATAGTAATTCAACTTTGTCGTGATGTAGTGTCTTATTTGGCTTAAGGAAAACTTTTGGAACCAACTTTAAACATGATGTTTCAATGCTGTGGTCTTGTATTCGATTTCTGAAGGTTATGATCAGGAAGTCATTTGCATGGAAGGACGAGGCTTGAAACTGCCGTTGTTCAAACGTCATTGCCATGAAGACCGAGGCTTGATCTGCTGCGATCAAACGTCTTTGATGAAGATTTCATCTTTTGTGAAACCATTCTGGCACTGGTTTCTTAGATATCAGTAATTTCAGCAACCACACTCTGAGATTTTCCTGCTTTTCATTGTATAGTGCATCTGCATTTAGGTCAATTCTTTGTTGCTTTTGACCATTAAATGACGTACCTGCACTTAAACCCAGAGTTTGTTTGCAATTGCTTATGAACATGATGGATATCTACATTTGAACCATGTGTGGTGTTCAATTTCAACCTGCTGTGCAATAGTTGTATAACTTTCCTGTGGGAACCCACCTAAGACCAACAGTCTTGAGAATTCTACCCGTTTGTTTATTTCCACACCCAAGCATAGTATCAGGATTCATTGTTTTCTCAGGGGAATGGGTAGTATTTTTGGTTTGAGAACCTAATGTCTGTGGGGTCCTGTCTTTCTGGTTTCTCTATGATGGCACTTTGACTTTTATACAGGCATATATCTCTGTGTTGTCTTTTGGGTTTTGCATCCTTATTTCTGGTGCAGAGGCTACGAGGATTTAACCTTATAGAGGTATTCTAAGTCGCATTCATCATGATTTGACATTGTTAATGGCTCTTTTTGCATGTAGAAATTGAAGATCATTGATTTCAAGAAAGGCTTTTGTTTCCTTTGTTCTCTTAGTGACTCCTTCTTTCATTTGAAAACCGACTACTCCATTGTTGACTTGCCAATTCCTCATGGTTTGGGGTTGCAACCAATTAGCACGTGTGGGTAATCTAGCAGGATCAATCATACTAGTTTTTCCATTACATCTTTGTCTTTCTTGATAGTTGTGCACTTTTATTTGGTTCTCTAGGTAGTAGTTGATGAACCATGTCTTTTGAAGCCTACAAATTCTTTAGGTGACTGAAATGACACATGGACTTGGGGTTATTCCTAGAGGGGCCAGGTGCAAAATCACATGGGTTAATGTTTCGAACTGCTTGTTTCGAATCTGAGGCAAAATTCTGTTGAGTGACTTTTTTTTTTAAACAATACCATCCAACACATTAGTTTTACTTAACCGACTGTTTCGTTTGAAAAAAAACCCCCTTTCTCATTTCAGGAGAATTTGGAATAAAGGAGGCGGGTTTTCTAAACTGATGGTTTTGGAATTCGTTTTGAGCATTTGGTTGTCGAAACACACAGATGGTTTCAAACTGAGTTTCCATCAGACTTTCCTTTACATTTCTAATGAGTTTCTTTAAACTTAATTTTGGATATGTTCTTGTCTTGCTTTTGACTTTCAAAATCTTGTATTTATGTTATTGTTTCACGTTCTTTCGAAAATACATTAGAATTCCGTTTTCTTTGAAACTGAGTGTTTTTTCTTTTGTTCTTTACATTGTTGTAAACGAAAGTTCAAGAGAAGTCGACGTGTTTTTTCAAGTTTAGTAAAAAAAAATTAACAATTATTTGACACTTCTTTGTTAACTGATTCAGTTTGTGGTTTCGAAAAGCTTTTGTGCAAGACATTCACATTCTCTTGACCTTGTAAGATATAAGCATTGTAATCAGTTCATGAGCATTTAAATCAGTCAAAAGAATGAAAACATGCAACTATAAATCTATAGACACACCTCTCCGTAAGTAGTTCTTATGTTTGAAATCAGCCTTTTCAGATTCAAGTCTCGTCAAATTCTCTTTTTCAAAAGGATTCACGTACTCAAAGTCTTCATGCATTTCGTTTTTAGTTCATGATACAAATCATTAATTGTAATTTATAGTTTTTATTGAAAAGATGGAATCGCAATAATGATTTTATTAAAACTTCCATATCATGGAGCAGTTGGGTTACGAAAAAGAATCATGTATGATTAGACCAAGCTTGTTCACAAATTGTTTTAAAATGATTAACGTGTTTGTCATTTCGTTGTTAAGCTTGTTACTTTTTACTAATGGATTTCGATACGGGATAAAAGGCAATGATTTTTTGCAAGTTTGCTTTGTCCTAAAATGTTTTTAACACATTGTCTTACTACTTCTTTAGCGGTGTCATACTGATAACCAGATAGGTTTTGAAGATGGTGGTTTGTAAATTTAATAAAGATCTGTTTTGATATGTGATAATCATATGGTTTCACTTGTCTTTATTCAAATTTTGAATCTACTCTCTTTTTAAGACGTCACTGTGTCTTCCCTATTGGGCGCAAAATCTGTTTTGCAGGATCAGAAGTTCATATGTGATTTCATACAAAAACATGGTTTTTTCAGATTGAGCTATCTTGAGGTACTTAGGATTAGCAAAGGTTGATCTACCATTATATGTTGCGCATTTTGGTGCTAACATATGAATGGTCTGAATTGATTGATTGCGTTTATAAAGAATTTCATTCAAAAACTTAATTTGTTTGTCCATTTCAATCATTTTGTCAATATCTCTTCCTTCCTTAACCTTTAATTCCGAAATGACCTTACTTTTCTCTTTGTGCTTGACCTTCAAATTGTGATTAGTTAAAAAGGACACTTTTGACTAACTCATAGTGTTCTGATTAACAAATGAAATTTCAATAGCTTTAGTTTTTAAAACCTTCTTTTATGTCAAAGTTTTACCGTGTAATAGTCTATGAGTTTCATTTTAACTTTGTTTGAGAATGTCATTTCAATAGTTTTACGCCGGGGTCGATTAAAGCTTTGTATTCTCAAACTCGTTCTGTTTGTTTTGAAGTGCAATCAGACAACTATCCCGACAACTAGTAGCCTACCCTAGCGGCACCCTACCGAGTTCATTCAATGGTTAGTTATGCACTCCTTTAGTTCTTGAGTCAATGATGCGTTTGCTTCTTTTAATTGCTTTAAATAGTTTGTTTTCCTCAGGATCAAGAGTTAAATAATTTGCAATTAATTTTAGCAAGCGAAGACACGACTCCACTAACACTTTCTGCAGCATTTTTGGATCAACTGATTTTCATTATTACATATTACTTTGATGAATCAGGGTGACATTGTATCATCCTTCTCCAAAACATAATGTGTCATTAATGGATTCAGGTTGCTCAAAATGTCGTCTTCATTTTTGCAAACACATTATTTTCATCATGGTTTCTGTTCCTGTTCAATGGATGATCAGTAGAATAGATTCTCAGGTTAATACCTCTGAATTCTTTGCCGTGAAAACTGTTATGTGTTCCAATTCCTTGTTCATCAATCTTTCCATCCGTGTCCGCTAGCCATCAGCGTTGTCAGCTTGCTGTTGGAACAACCTCGTGTTCAGCTTGTTTGCACATCATCATCTTTTCCTTGTGATACGTGTAGTCTTTAACCCGCTTTGGCTTCCTGCCATTCATTTGATATTAGGCAAATCCTTGCAGTTAAAGCACTGTATCCACATTCTGTTTTGCACTACACGTGAATGCTATGTTTTCCCCTAGCCTCAACAACTGTCATTGTCCTTTGATTCCATTTTCCCTGACTGATTATTATCGTTGTTATAACTTGGACTGTGGTATCTTCAGTCTTGTGTCCTGGAGTTTGAAGAGTTTCGAGGTTGTTGTTGGTAGGTTTGTTAGAGCTTCTTGAAATACTTTCGCAAGGATTTATATTTATGTGCAAATTACTTTTGCATATCCTTCTTCCCTCTGAGCTTGTTCAGGATCATGTTTACTTCTGATACTGAATCAGATTGAGGTGTAACTGGTTTGGCTATCTCTTTGCTTAATGTCTAGTAGATGCACTAGGTCTTGTAGAAGATTGATTGTTGCAATTCGATATTTGAGGTTTTGGTGCTTGATATAATTATTGAATATGGTTGGAGCGCCGTAAAGAATTGCACTATGGGATTTGCCACTTTTGGCTATTCTCTCAGCACGGATATTCATTAATTCAATTTTGATACTGCTTCAGATTGTCAAAGAGTGTGTGTTTGAGATTGGTGTCTATTTCTTTTGATTGCTTGACAACCGTCACAAATCTTGACCATTCTGGTTGAAGTTGTTGAAGAAATTGAACATTCACTTGCATTGTGTAATTGCAAGTTGTTCTTGTCAACTCATTCATCAGTTTATAAAACCGTGAGTAATACGACTCCATTGATTTCTCCTTTCGTGAAGGTAAAAACTTCCCCAAATTCCAGAACAGATTGGTCTTTACATCTTGTAAGTTCAATGATTCACATGTTTGTGAGCCTTTTCAAGGCTATCATGTCTTCATTGCCGTATTGCAAGCATCATCAGTTTGGATAGATTTTCAATCTCCAATACAGTTATAACAAGCAAGAAAATTGATTCTTTTCAGACAGAAAAGTTTTAAGTGTTCTTTTGTTCTCTCAGAGTTTATGTTCAATATTGTGTCAACTTGTTGTATGTTTTTATATGCAAGATTACCTTCCGTTGCAGCAACAGCTTGAACTAGTACAGTAGATGGCACGTAGGGACCAGATAGTATGCTTTTCCTAAGTCCCTCACCATTTGGTTTCGTGTCAATGTACCATAGAAAATGTGATCTCCACTGTGAATATCTTCCTGGTCCAAGCATTGGTGGATGATCTTTTGAACCAGCTGCCATGATATTATTATGCATTTGACTATCTGTCGAGGATGTATTATTGAGTAAAATTGATTAATGAATGGTATTAACTATGAAGTTGTGAAAGTTGTTGGATCATTAAGTGGATTATGATGTGATTGTGTTGTTGTGGGTTATGTATGCTATTTCCTCGTTCTCACGGGATTTTACACGTCTATGATTAAACCAGTTAAATGATTTTTCAACGGGATTTTACCAAATTATAGAAAACCGTGAAGAATGATGTTTTGTTGGTTTAGTTTGTTTGTTGTATGATTAATTGTAGTTTATGTCCCTGTTGATGCGTTTTGGTTTTGGCTTATGGTTCTGATGATTTTGTTTGAATTCGGCGCATTTGGATTATGTAATTTTTTGACCTTGATTACCAAAATCTAATTTTGGTGTAAAAATAAGCTAGAAAGGCTATAGGAAAAAATTATATTTTACTTAATTTTTCCCGTTAAAAAGGTGGATCGACGAATTTTTTTTTTACCCTATTACCAAAATTTGAATTTGATGTAAAAATAAGTTAGAAAGGCTATATAAAAAAATTACATATTACTCAACTTTTTCCGTAAAAAAGTGTCGCTTAAAAAGGGTGTCGTGCTGGATATATACCAGACACATTATGTGACGTTGGGATATTACCTAGGACCGGGCTCGGTTTTGCTTGGGATTAAACCAGAAACATATTACAATATTAGATTAACGATCTAGCCGCATTCCCGATACTTTCTATTACAACGTTAACTAATTGATTGACCGAGACTTAAATACATAATGGAACGAGCTTCATATTCGACTCAAATATTTGAGGCTAACAAAATCAAACGGAATATCAAACGAATCAAAGTAGCTAAAACAAATGAGAATCAAGTCATGAGATGTCCTTACTAAAAGGACGGAGTATCTGTACCTTAACGAATAAGCAAAGGAGAAACGGACACGAAGACAATAGATCACAACCTCTTCACTGAATCTAAAAGAACCCATGATTACATGTCATTATCTATCTTATTTTATAAGTTTAATCACTTGATTATTACCATAATAAAAGTTTACTTGACCAAATTAATGATTCCAAAAAATTTCAGATTTTGACTACTTATTCAGTAAGTTTCCATACATAAATGACCCATAAAAATATCTTCTAAAATTACCCTATATAATTACATGGTCCTTACATATTGTCGAATACACCCATGGGTCATGGTTTATTTTTATTTCCATGTTTAAGTATCCCTTTGACCATTGTTACCCAAAACTGACCCGAATTAGATCTGACGGAACCTTCGAAAAGTTCACGCGTAAAAACCCAACTTAAACAATTCAGAAAATTCTGAAAAAAATCATGGATGTAGCACATATCATGAAGATTTACCAAATCAAATTTTAAAGTCTAACTCCTTACGGTTTGAGAATTAAAAATCAAACACTACAACTGAAATTTTCGGCCAGAATCTGCAGTTTTGACACTTAATCTTATAAAATCTAAAAATCGACCTTCCCGACCTCCAATTGACATGAGCCGGATTTTCCAGAAACTAGACTCATTGAATTTAACTTTAGGCTCAAGAATCATGTTAAAACTAATTTTTATCATTAAGATATACCCCGTTGAACATGACCTAAAATTCTTGCCTTGATTATTAACCATGAAAACCTAATTAACACTATTCAAACAACTAACCCATAGGGTTTCAAATCTTGTAGTTTTTATTAATAACACATTTAATGATCATCTTAGGGTTTCATAACATGTAATTTAACCATTTTAATTAGATTAAACCCTAGAGAAATTGACAAGAACATAAACACATTATTTCTTAAATCTTTAGGTTTTTATGAAAAAACTTTTGCATATGTAATCATGGTGAACAACATGAATGAACAATTTCAAAAATTAGTACCTATGGGACCATGTGAAGGACAGAACAAGAACACACACCAAGAATCAAGGATCACACTAAAAACACCAAGGCTTGAAAACTCTACCCGAATCACCAACTAATCTTCTTGCAAATTCTAGAGGATGATTACACAGATTTTTGGAATGTGAAATTTTTGATGAGAACATGGAGAATGGACTGGGGATAGGCGGATTTTATAAGGGCTAGAGGGAGGGCGGATAAAATCTTTTATAACTTTAAAAAGATTACACATTATTCACACTTCATTCTAAAAATATGTTTTGCTTAACAAAATAAAAGATATGGTGTGTTAATACACCATATAGGCCGGTTATAACTCAAAGAGGAGGGGAACAAATATATTTTTTCCATTTTGAAGTTTACACAAATATATTACAAAAACATTTTACTCGTAATACTAAAATAGGTTTTATAACATCTAAAAGAAAAGTAAATAAAAACCTAAATAACCAAAAAATCAAATATCTTATTATTATTTAGGGGGGGCGGATTTATACAGAGATTAAATTAGGATTTTATATTTTTTAAACAAATACCTTATGGGTATACTCTTTATATTAATTCCAAAAATTATGACTAAAGGTTTTATTTTCAAATACTTATTAATAAACTTTAGGTTATATTCAAAATTACTAATATAAAATGAAATTCAAATTTTGGGTGTTTTTAAGCATTGCAAGGTAAATTACTTAAGTATTTTGTATGAAATATTCATGTATGTCAATCTACTTCATTGTGTGTTTTTATGCATCTATTTGCCAATTATTAGAAACACAACTATGGACAGAAGTAGACTCAATTATGACATAATCTTACACAAGTGTGAGTTATGATCTGATTGCATATTCTTTATCATCTTGGAAAGGATGGCGTTATTTTTCATATCATCGATGTGTGATACAGTATGTAGAGTTTAAGATAATATCTCTTGTTTATTTTTTGTTATAATCTTAAAGCTTAGACAAATAAGAATAGATTTCTTGTCCATACTCGAAATTGTCAATTAGATTCGTCAATAATTATCAATCAAATAATTTGATAATGAATCGTTCTATATTCGTAATTTTCTTGACCCTACGAAATCTTTTTAAAAGAATAACAAATAATGACTTTTCATAGTGTGTTCCATTATTTCTATGACTGATTATGAGGTGAGGTTATGGAATATTGAGAAGGTAATTTCTTATTCAAGATTGTCATATATTTGCCTTGTGCTCGAATAACTATTTGTTGATATGTATTATTTTGCATAGTGATTGACATTTTCATGAGTATATTAATGTTTTTCTTAACCATTTTTATACAACACACATCTTTTGTAAAATACTATACGGTTTATAAAAAGAATATAATTATGTGTGTGTGTTAGAACAATGCAAGCACAAGCAAAGTTTAAAAAATATATTTTCTTTTACTTAATTACCAATGTATTAATACAATCTTTTATTTTGTTTAACCAACCCGAGGTCAAACAACGCAAGATGATGAAAATATTTAGACATTTTGTTGGAAGAGAGATAATGTGTTGGAAATATTTTAATGATGGGTTTTAACATATGATCTTAGGACATTATTTTTCCACACACTTGACAAACTATTAAACTCTCATTCCTAAGTGGGTTACTACACTCAAAATGATCTACAAGATGTTTATGTAACACTTGTAAATATAGTGATCTATGCCTATATGCAATGCACAAACAATTTTGCAACTTAACGCAAGAAATCTAGCGTAATTCCTATTAGGCATAATCCGAAAACTAGTAACATACAAATAGCATACATGGCACATGTGTTTAGATATATAATTAGCTCAATTACAAATAGTAATGATTACTTATTAATATCTATTAACCAAGTTGAAACAAAAGTAAACACACATAATCATCTAGCATACACATAAGGATATTCGTCGTTGTTTTGTGTATTAGATATAACGATGTATACTTAGCTTGATTTGATTTGAAAATAAAATAGTTCCTCCCCATTTCAAAAATTAATTAAGATCAATATTTTGAAAGGACAAATACACTATTTTTCAAAGATATATCAATTAGAAATGCCCGACTCAAAGGAAAATGTAAAATACAAGTTTTACGTTAAAATGGAACTCAAAGTTTTGACCACTATGTAGTATTTTGCATTTCTGACTTATTTAAGTTTAGAATGAAGACTTGGAAGTATTTTTAATTGAAAGTAGACTCAATTATCTTCGAAATGGCGGGTGGCACGACTTCTACGGACTTACAGTTAATTTTATATGATTTTTCGAAGTTTGCCAAATTCTGCTGAAACAGACAAACGGCCCCCATAAAGGTGACGGCCCCCAAATATATTAGGGGGCCGCCGGAACATTTAGGGGACCGCCACCAGAGACCTAAAAACATGTTTTTTATATTAAATCATTTGGTAACTTAATGTAGGGACGTAGGATCTCAGGAAGTTGTTCCAACACATAAAACACGTGTTTTAGACATCATTTTTACTCCTAGAACTTAAAAAGACGTATTTTACATTTCTAAGCTTTTTGAGAATATTTTCAGTCAAGCTAGTATACGAGGTATATTTAACAACAAAACTAATACGAATCAAGCAACAAAACACTTTTCATATTTAATCCCCCTTCATATGTAATTTGATACATGGATCGTACTCTATTTTAAAAACCATTTGTTTTGAAAACTAGAGCGATGTGGCTCTGATACCAATTGTGGAAACCGTAAAGGGGGGTGAATACGTTTCCTTTTAAAAACTTTAAATCTTTTGTACCAATTATTACATCACTCTGTGCCGGCGGTCCCATAAATATATTAGGGGCCGCCTAGAACATCAGGGGGCCGCCCTATTTAAGGGACCGCCTCTAGAAGAGGTTTTTAGACTAGATCATTTGTATCAAAACACCAATCAAGTTTGACGCAATATGAGAAGTTTCGTTATTGATTAAAATAACTAGCGCATATTTTACCAATATATCTACACTCATAATTTTTACTACAAAGAGCTACACAACCATGACTAACACAACATACATAACAATTCACACAATCATAAGCACAATGCAAATGTAAAATGATAACCTGTTCCTCACCCCCCCCCCCCCCCCCGCAACCACGCCATAAGACACACAAGTAAAGTGATAAGGTAAAAGATAATGCAACCGACACGATGATTTTTATAGTGGTTCGGTACCCCCGAGCTCCTATCTAGCACCTTACTCCCACTCCTGAGTATCAACTCGGAGAGTTACTTCTCTAATCAACAAGCTCCATTTCAGGACGAGAAACCTATATACCAATGTTTACACTTATTTTTCGACCATAAGCTCAGATGTCGAGTTCTCTTGGGTATAAACCAAACCCGTTATGTTTTATGGCCAAAAATAAACTATTTGTGTTAGCTTAGGTCTAAATGAAACGACATTAATACGCCACGATGGTCATTTTAAAGCTATTTCGATCTCTATTCTATTATTTTCTGAACACTGATACGCCTAGGTAAGTGATAGAATTCTTATACTTATAGCTAGGCAAACTCAACTCTGAAACATCCACATGATATTTTAGCATAAAAATAACTTAATATTATAAATCCCTCCCCATCACAAACACCACCCACAACAAATATAATATTTGGAAAACCATATCCACACCCCTCAACGAAATATTCTCCATCCTCCTAACAGATATATCACCACCTCTATACAAAGAAACTTATATCTCCACCACCCCACTACACCAAACCATTCTCCACACTCCCAACCCCCCATAACAACACACCACTCCCCCCCCCCAACAACCAACCCCCCTCACCAATCCAAACGCACTCATCCCTCCTAACAAACAATCCCATACTTCCCTTCATTCCTTCTTCCCTCACCTCAAATCACACCTACCTACCCTTCACCTCACATCAAATTCACCCCTAAAATCAATTCATCACCACTCCACAATCTCTACCCCCCCCACCCCAAACCAAAAAAACCCCCCAATATACCAAATCTTCTATTCATTATATCCATTAACCTAACAGTCACCCTTAATATCGACACAAACAATATAATAGTAATTTATACAATAAAAATCCACATTCTCACATATACTAAAAAATATGTCGTCTCCTTTAATTATAATATAGTAATAAATGTCACAAACCCCTACTCATACTCTTGTTAAAAATTCTAGTTACCCTCACTAAAATTATTCCAGCCACCAAAACCTAGTTCTCCCATAACCTCACTCACTCCATCACCCCCCCCCACCCCCCTAGTACCAAACTCACACTTCCCACCATCTGCTATTCCAATTCCTATGTAGACTCTGCTTTTTAACGTGTGTATCAATGTAGTATAAATACATCCTAGTTGGTATTAATATTCTATACATTACGTCTCGCCCAAGGCGAAATCTTATTTACTGGGGATCATATCTGACCAGATTTGTGCAACTGTTCAAATAATTAGCCTACTAATTAATTACACTATTGTACTGTTATTAGTATCAGTTGCAGATCATAATAAATACTATATATAAAAAAAAGATTAGAGCACAAAACAGAAAAACAATACAGAGACAATATCATGTAAATGTTTACATGACTAGATAAAGTAATTATCAAGCTATCCCCTTGCATAACAAATAAATAATTACTTCAGGAATATAATAGAATAATCTCCCATATGTGTTCACATCCTTATTACTATAATATAAAAATATATGATGTACTCACTAATAACAAAAAAACAACTGAGAGAAGTGAATAAATATTCCTAAATTAAGTCAACTAACATAATAGTGCGTAAATCTCACTACAAAGTATACGTAACATTAGAATGTAATACAACAACAGTTCGAAGTACTCATTTAAAATTACAGCAACTCAGACAATAAGATTAATCATTGAAGATTTTAGAATCGGGTAACTTGCGCCACTATTACGTTACGTTTTAACTTTATCATATTTTTCCATCCTTCTTCCCCCCCCCCCCTAAGAACACAACAACATCCACCTGCGCACATAAAGGATACATGCGATCTACTATATAAACCAATTAATAACGGAAAACACTGAACATCTCGTACGTTAATGATATGAAAGCACAAGACCTATCTGTAATATGAGGTGACTCATATCTAACACGAAACTAACTTGTATGGTCACGGCATGGATCACTTTCTACGACTATTCGATTGAACTATTGAACGCACGTCATAATACGCTATAAAATCGTAGAAGCGCATATAGTATGTGATATCTCATATGGTAAGTCACGATAGAGAGACATACGACTTAGGTATTCGTAAGAATCGTTTCCCGCGGTGGTGTCGGTGTATGATCGCTTTTGCAGAGCTCAAATATGCACATATGCTACGTGAACTTAACTATCACAACGGGCTGATGTTTTAGAGTCTTGGAATGCTTGGCTAGCTGGATCGCGAAACATGATTCCAGTACGTAGCCAGAGTGCATCGTCCACAACACGCGACTCACCACTATACAATCTCCGACCACCGCGATCGCGGAAATTAGCGCGCAGGACATGTGTATTATTTCTACGACCACCTACATCTATTTGCCTCAGAGCGACTACCCCGGCGCCCGACCTCCCGCGGAGAAAGGAACCTCCCCACACACCCATGCCCACCCCAGCATCCTCCCCTATAACCCTCCCTCCAACCACCCACCCCCCCCCACACTTCCCACACACATACCCCCTCCAACCCCCCTCCTGTTCCCACGGGGTGTCGGGGGGGTTTGTTTTAGAAGGTATTTTCTTAGATGTTGATACGTGTATGCATTGATGATTTGTGATTACGAGTAACTTGCGCACTTTACGTTACGTATTACAAGTTACATGTTTGTCATCATCAAAACATAAAGAGATCGTATAGATTAAATATCGTAATATTTGCTCTAACAGACTAATAGGCGATTATTTGCTTATTTGAATATGCGAATCTATATGTTAGCGCTATAATGAGTTTTATGGAGTCGTAGGTACTCTGGAATATGTTTCGCGACCGGTAGAGCATTATTAAATCAGACCGGGAGGGCGACATGTGTATTTTGATTCTGGAAAATGATATAAATATATATCGGTTTCGAATATTGATGTCTATCTTGATTATTAGTTAGCAACGTATGTTTTGGTTTTGCGTAAGGATGTGCGTTTTGTTCCGTTGAAAGGATCACCGAATTAAGATTTGGGTTGATCCCTCATTTAGGTCTTGCGTTTAAAACGACGCGATTCGTGTTTTCCCGGAAATGTATAGTGACGTATTTTGTCTCTTATAATAAGAGCAGTTGTAACTATATTTTTGATTTTTATTTATATGAATTATCCTTTATTTTGTTGACTTTCCATTCGGAATAGTCAAAACGAGATTATATCAAGTAATTCTTGCGTTCGAGCATGTGAGTCTGCTCGATAATGAGGAAACTGTCTCACCGCAAGTGAAATTAAGACGAGTATGAAAGGAAGAGCACCGAGACGACGCTCCCTTAAGGTGGGTGGAATGTAACAACCCGAGTTTCACGACGCGCATGACGATCGCAAATTCGACGTCATAACTATTATTTTATAAATTCTTGTGAGCAAACGTCGACATTTAAATTTTTATCTGTTATAAATAATTATTTTCGTATTTTATTACAAACGGAAATTGGAAAATTTTATTTTTGGACGTTTCGCAAGTCAACGTTTGACTGCGCGTTCGTTAATCATTTAAGCATCGTAAAAATTTACGACCCGTCTCGTTATTATTTTTAAGATTGTAAATTTATTATTTTTACGAATGTCGTCTTTGGTTCCTTGTCTTGAGCCGGACTCACGTTTTAATGTGTACACATCTTAATAAATGTTTTAAACCAAGAAAAAGGTAACATAAATAAATATGGTCACGAAAGTATAATCCCGAGCATTTGGTCGGTTACATAACGAAACAAATAACCTTTGTACTAATTTTGAAAGAATAATAAAGATGGAGGGGCTAAATGTGGCGAGTGACCAAAATATTTTTCTATAAATACCAACCTTATACACTCATTATATCTCTTTACAAAAATTCATTTCCTCCCTCCCCTTTTGTGCTCCACGAACCGGCCACCCTTAAACACCCCATTCCCGTCAATCTTCCGACATGCATTATAATCAACCTACAAAATATTAATCCTTGTGTTGAGGTCTACGTTTCCATATAATAAAATCTCACATGCAATAAGTTTTGAAGAAGATATATTTTTGGCTTAATTCGTATGATTTCGGTTTAAAGAGGTGTTTAAAAGGGTTAGATTAGTGATATGATCGAGTGGGTTAGCTTGGAAATGGTTTCGGTTTGCGTTCGTGTTTATGTCCGAGAGTCCGAGACCACAAGGAGGCTGAAACCAACACCTTATGTGTTGTTGTAAATATCCTAGTTATGTTTATCTCATTGTTTCGTTCTTAATTTGATTTCGTATATTATATGTGATGAGGTCTGACACCTGCGTTGGTTAGAATAGATTGTGAATGGGTTGATTAGTTGACGGAGATAAGTTAGCTAGGCATATTTTGATATCGTTGTGAGGTGAAAATGAAGTTTCGATAAGTTTTGTAAATGTTAATTTCGAGCAGAAAGTTTGGCTCAGATTTCGAGGTTCGAGATTTTATAAAAACTGATTTTTGATGTTGAAATATGATAGAGTTCGTCCTAATGTACGTTTCGGTAATTCGAACGACCCGTAACTCCTTATAACGAAGAAGTTACGGCGAAAACAAGATTTGAAAACTTGAAAATTGTTACAGCTATTGCAAAATGCTAGTTGCTGTCAGGATTTTAAACGCCCGTTTTGAGAACTTTCGAGTTCGTTTCGGCCTTCCGGCGAAGCACGAAAGTTGCTCGGAATGACGTTTTACCTTGCCAAGAGGCTCGCTAGTTCTAAAATAGAGTAATAACGGGTCAAAACCCAAGGCCAAAGTCTGCGTTTTTTTTAAAAGAGTCAAAGTTCCTGCAGAAACTTACAGGGGCATTTTGGTCATTTTCTGTCGAGTTTCGGGTCTCGGCTAAAACTAAAAAGTTGTCCGGAATGTCGTTTTACATAAAATCTCTTTTTAGTCCGAGTCGTGAAAATATGATATAACGGGTCGTTTGAAGCAGATCAGATTTAGTAATATATATACATGTAAAGTGTGTATTAAAAGTCAATTCAATCAAAGTCTAACTTTGACTTTTGAAAGTCAACGGGTTAATACTAAACTTATCTGGGATAATAACAATAATTAAACACTATTACTACTACAAGTGAGATATTTTAAACTTAACGATTCATATGAATGAAGTAGATCCTAAAAATAAAAACTTTTGTAATAATCGGAATATAATACCGGTATGAATAATTAATAATCAAATTGAATGTCGAAGGTTCGACAAGATAACTAAAAATTATTATAAATATAATTAGAAGACGAGACTTACTAAATATTGTAACTTTTCGAAAATAGTAACTTTCTAAAATCAGAAAGTTTCCTAAAATAGAAAGTTTTCGATTAAGCGATATATAATATAAATAAAAGGAATAATCGTAACTTAATTAAGTGGAGTTTGGATTTTGGGCGCGCAAGTGGATTTCTCATCACATGTATGAATATATATATATATATATATATGATTTTGTTAATACGATGAACGCATCGTTAATTATACTTTTCGGCATGGTAATCGAGCGACATAAATTATAGGTTGACCATACTTTTCGGTATAGTAATCGAGCGACATAAATTATAGATCGTGATCGTGTTCGTTGATTTTTCGTGGATTGTTTCGATTATTTGATCTTCATTTTCGATCAAGGTGAGTTCATAGCCTCGCTTTTAAGTGTTTTAAATGTTTTTAAACCCGCGAGGGGGATACTTGCTTGTTTTGAAAAAGAGAACGCAGTGTGTTTTGATACTAAATATGATTCCATTCACTATTGTGTATATGCCTTTTACTGTGTGACCGTTAATTGCCTTGTTGATGGTGAACGCTAATGCATTAAATAGATCTATTGGGTTTGACAACCCTGTCCGGGGTATGAATCCTTGATTGATAAGCGAGCACCCTGTAACAGACATTTTGTAGTTAGTATTAGGGGAAGGGGCATACTTCTTGGATATAGTTCCGTCCTATGGGATGATTGTGTTAAGTGTCGGTACACGTGCTCATTAGTTGGAATTCATTATTTATATATAGCTTGTCTTGTGAGCAATGTTATATGTTTTATTGAACCAAATATGCGTTCTAACTGTCATGTGTAAACTCTATGAATTCACTCAACGTTTTGTTGACGTTTTTAAGCATGTATCTCATGTTAATTGTTGTTGATGGCTAGACGGGACGGAACGCGGATATCAAGGACGGTGCCTCGGTGAAGTAGTGTCATAAACTAAATAAATTTTTTAGGAAACAAGTCGTGTCATGACTTTTAGAAATAATTTTTTACGTTGGTATTGAGACCTATGTAACTCTGATCTTTCTAATAAATGAAATCATGTTTTATAAATGTATCTTAGAACGTTTACTGGGACTCGTGTGCATGTATTATGAAGTAGCACCCCAATTGATGTATTCCGCTGCGTATCGTAGTTTGAGGGTGTTACACATTCAAAAATAAAAATAAAAAATACCTACACTCTTCAAAACTTTATTACAAAAAAACAATTACATAAACAAAAGGGTGAAAAAACTGTTTCTACAATAAAGAATTTCCTTAAAAAAAATTTAACCATATGTCCTTAGTAGCATATAATTCATATAAGGCGCTGTGAATAGATCAAAGTTATATACCTTCTTATTGAGTTTTTGCTCTCTAAAATAGCACATTGTTAATTGATATACATACTACATTGTAGTTATATAACCATTGTCTCAGCTGTACATACTGCAACATAGTTATGTGACAATTGTCCTTCTATGAGAAAAGTAAAACTTCATTGTTCACTTTGTTATATTGCCATTAATGCCCTTGAATTTACCAAATTGCAGAGTTTTGATGATCAAATTGCAGAGTTTATAAAGAAATTTTTTTTTAAATTTAGCCAAAATTAAAAATGAAAACAATAATCACAAGTCATACCCGCCCATCGGACGGGTTTTGCAACTAGTATATATATATATATATAGGAGGACTTTCTTTTCAGCACCAATCTTAGTACGAGAACTGACAGAACCACCAAAAACATACATACACGCCTTTTAAAAATAAAAAAAATACATGAAAATCATCAATAATCGTAAGAATCCACCTATGTTCTTCAGTATCATCATGAACTCTTCCTCTTCTTGCACAAAAACCTTACACACGGCCGCAATATTGTCGTTGTACGCCTTATAAGAACATACATGCACACCTTTAAAAAAAAAATTTGTATTTCCAATTTCTTATCAAATTCTTTAGAACAACTAAGTTTTTTAAAACATATATGTTGTTTCTAGAACATATGTGCAAAAATACAATTATTGAAGGCGTGCATGCATGTTTTTGATGGTTCTGTCAGTTCTCGCACTAAGATTGGTGCTGAAAATAAAGTTACACTATATATATATATATATATATACACACACACACAAAGTTTTCATTTATAGTCTTGCCAATTTTTAGAAGTGACCAGTGATCCCCAAATGTAACATTCACTTCAAAATAATGTTTGTTACAATTTCTATCAATCCGAACAAACCTTACGACAACTAAACTATGTTTTTAAATCCTCGTTTGGCTTGACTTTGACTTTTTATATATAATTTCTTAAACGTTGACTTTGGTCTTGACCCGACTTAAGTTACTTTCAACCTTAGCTTTTTCTACCGAACATGTAAAACCATAGTCCGAACAACTTTTCTGTTTCGGTGGAAGGCCGAAATGGACCAGAAAATGACCGTTTTACCCTTTTAAATTCTGCGCAAATAATATAGTATATTTTATTTTTCTAACCCGCGGTTTAGTCTAAATTCTTCGTTTCAAATCGTTAAATCTTAAGATTTACGTTGTGCAAGCGAAACGACATTCTGGACAACTTTTATGTTTTGTCGGAAGGCCAAAACGGACTCGAAAGTAGTCGGAATGGTCGTTTAATTTTTTTGCGCGGCTTTTATATATAACAAAAGTGCTGAGTCATATAAAATTTTCTAAATTTCATTCGGCCATAAAACTTCATTTTGAGAGTTACGAGAGGATCCATCTACCGAAACGTTCACAAGAACAAGCTCTATCATATTCTAAAACCCAAAATCAGATTAAAATAATTTTTGACACCCGAAAATAGCTGTCAAATCTTCTTCACGAAATTACCCATTTCAAAACCCATTTAAACATCATTTTCACTTCACCAAACTTCACAACATTCCTATACTAGCCTATCTCCATCATCCATACACTTTCAATCAACCCAAACTTCTCAAAATACCAACTAGTGCACAAACACATGGATTCAAATGCATGCAACATAGATCTACAAGATCTAGTAAAAATAACATATACAAGAGATTAAAATGCTCACAATAATAAGCACAAGCGAGATCGAGATTCAAGTTCGTCTCCTTCTTCTTTTTCTTCCTTAGCCGAAACCCACAACAACCAAAACAACAATTTCTAAACCTTTTTCACAACTCAAAACCTTCACAAATGCTAGATCTAACTTTTCCCAAATTGATTTTTAATCAAAAACCCATGAAACTTCATAAATCTTGATATTCAAAAATACCCATTGCATGTTGAAATTTCTTGTTTAGATGAGTGGTGATTAGTGTTTAGATTAAGAAAATATACTTGGATCTTATTGCATGGAAGTTGATGGTGGTCTTTGGTGGTGGTGTTTTGCTCGTCGAGAATGAGGAGATGGAGGGGGAAGACACCAAATTTTCTAACTTATGTATATGTGTGTGTGTGTTTTGTTTATATAGTATGTGTGGTTTAGGCCTTTGGCACCATTGGTCCCTAAATTTCCAAAGTATATAAAAAAAATATATATAAGGGTGTTTGTTTGGGCTTATATAGCCGGCTATAGGCTTGGGCTTATGGCTTATATATAATTTTTTTTGTAAAATTTATAACACACTATTTTGGGCTAAAACATTTAATAAAAATGTTTGATCGTGTAAAAGTAAAGTTTTGACACGGTTTTGGCTAAAGCGCGGGAAAAAGGGCATAAAATATTAAAAACAAAATAATCGGATTCCCGGAGCAAAATATGAAAATTTTAACCTCTCGAACGCTTAAACGGATAAAAATCCTAAGCACGGCTCGCAACTTAACCATCGGCCGAAAACCAAAATAATAATTCACATTATAGGTCGAGATAAATTTTACGGCTCGGGATAAACATCGACCCGAACTACGAATTGTTACAGCCTTCCCCCCTTAAGAGAGCACCGTCCCGGTGCTTAATTCGACTTATTCGCCCTTTAATCATTCATAAATAGAAGAGGGCACTTACTCTTGAATGATTCTCACGTTCTCATGCAACGGGTTACATGACACACATACACACACGGTTCAGTTAGCCCCGACATTAATTACGACGTACCATAGTACCATACGCATACGTAATTAATTATCATTACATAAATGATTTCACTTTCAGGCTTCGGTTAGCCCTGGCATCAAGCCCAACTCGCTTATAATTAAGCATCAATAATATATACACAACATGCGGGTAGGCGTACCCTTCCGATCCATAAACTCTTCGCATTGGGTAGGCGTAACCATCCGATCCAAATTCTCCTTACATTGAGTAGGCGTACCCATCCGATCCAAATTATATTCACATCTGGGTAGGCGTACCCATCCGATCCAAATCACAACACAATATGAGTAGGCGTACTCATCCGATCCAAATTCACGTCACATCAACAATAACACCAAAGCGACATAAGCGACCTTAAATAGTCAAAACTCATATAAACCACTTTTACATAATTTGACGGCGGTGATCCTGAAAATAGCATAAGAGATTGAAAAGCAAGTCGGGCATCATTTAATCGTTACTCATGCGGACGTAAATGGCAATCCCAGCCTTCCCATTCGATCACTAACATAATTGTTTCAAACCCTGATACATCGTATCAGATCTCGGATGAATCGACTAATTAAGTCTATGCAACTTGTGCATAGTTAAACCTTTTAGTCCTCCGGCCTGTGATAACCAAACATGCTTGTCCAAATACCGAGTTACAACAGGGCAATTCTCAAATATCTACTTGATCAATCTTTTCAAATTCTCAGCCCTTACGCTCTTCTGCTTCGTTGCTTTCGTTTAAGCATTGAGGTGAGGGTGGATGTCAAGTGAACCGTCAAGACCAAGGTCCAAATAGACAGTGGTTCAACTCTTCCTCTTTAGACTCACGGCGCCAGCCACTACATTTGCCTTTCCGGGATGGTGACATATGTCGTCATTGAAATTACCAGAACTCAACCCTTTGGTGTTGACCCGTATTAAGCTTCCTTGGTCTAGGACGTACCAGAGACTTTCATGGTCAGTATAATTTACACACTTTGCTCCACTCAATTAGAGTCTCTATACTCTAAGAATAAAAATCACTACACCCAGCTCTAAGTCGTGGGTCTCAGAGTGCTCTTCATTGGTCTTCAATTGTCAAGACACATATGCCATAACTTTTCCTTCGTGGCATCAATACCACTCCATCCATTTAAGGATGCTTCAAATATACCATGACCTTTTGTTCCTACGGCCACTCCGAGATAGACTTACATCACAGCTTCTACTCTAACAATCAGGATACTCAGCCTTCCATTTCCACCTTCTGTTTTGGGGGAATAAGTCTTCTCCATTCCTACTTCAAACTCGGAACTGGCAAAACTTGGCCTCCCTCTGTACTCCATTCGTATTTCTTATTCCTCCGAAGTTAGCTGGTGAGAAGCTCGGGTACCATAAAGAAATCCTTAGTATACCTTCGATAATACCCAGTCAATCCTAAGAGTTGTCTCACTTTGTTGGTATTGTTGGCGTGATCCAACTCCTGATAGCTTTGACCTTGGTAGGGTCATGGTGAACACCCTTACTATCGGTCACATGACCAGGATGTCACACAATTCTATCCAGAATTCACTTGCTCTTATTCGTTTGGTGATACTTTTGTTCCCGGTGATGTTTAAGCTACAAGGCACAGGGTTCAAGCACGTTGGCATTCTCCTTCCGTACGTTTCCAAACCTTGACGTACAACATGCGATCTTTAATCAGGACGCCTCTCTATGTTACCATCAACCTTCGGGATTTTATAGTTATACGACAATCGAATACTCTATTCAGCTTTATACCAACATCTCGCTATGACGAGGCAATCGGTCCATTCCAATGGCGACCTAATCTTCTTATCCCGTCCTATATATTCTACTTATTTCAAACACAACCCAAGGACGACTCTCTCCCAACGCGACTCAGCCAAAAATGACGCTTCGACAAACGACTTTTCCACCTTCTTGCTTACTCTCGCTCGATCGGTTAGCACTGACGGAGAAAAGCTACGAAGATAATAAAGGAAAGAAGGAAAAGGAATTTACCCCATGATGACATATAAGGGATCTATCACACCCCCAAATTCACTGCAGCGGAAGACTTGATTTGGGATTGTGACTTCATGGCGTGAAGAGGACTTGATACGAGAGATAGACCTCTACATGCCAATATACCAATGCTGACTCCATATATTCCGTAATATAGAACACCTGAGAAAAACATTGCTAAAAATTGTCGAACATAAAAGTTGTGAGTTCATGAGGTTTCGTTGTTTGATAATAAATGATGAACCACAAATCTATAACATAGCATGAAATATATCAATCCTATATATTCAGAATGAAAAGTATATACTATTGTCCTAAGCTCATGACACTGAATCATTCAACATATATCAAAATAACCCGTGCAGATGTTCAACCTCCGCACATCCTATCTGACTCAAATGAAACAGTGATTAGCTTGACTAGATGTCAGTCAAAGACAAAGGGTATGTCAATCCCGATAGATCTATTCCCCCCCCCCCCCCCCCCATAACATTCGCGCTCCCTCAACCGGTCATCCGGTCAAGAAATTGACGGTTCATGATAAATTGGGCAATATAGCAAGTTGGGTTGAATAGGGACTTAGACCCAATAGTAAATCAGTAAATGTACTTGTGTTCAACTGTTAAAAATAAGCAATGTTCTCACCCCAAAAGATGATTTAAAACAGTAAAGTAGGGGCTATGAAAACTCACCTTGTCGGTTAATCGTCTGAGATTGGAAATGGATTAAGGCACGTCAAATAATGACTCAGTCAAACACCTAAGTAATTACAATAAATCTGAGTATTCATTCTAAGACTTAATATATAAAATGATTTATGCAAATGGTCAGAAGGCGTGGTCGTTATGGAGTTAACGTTTTTCTTTACGTTTTCAAAGTGTTGATTAAACCGTTGGCCCTAGGGACGACTTTACAATTATGAATATCTATACAGGATCTGCTAACATTATTATGTGTCGCTCTTATATTTACAAGTTCGTGTGATTTATGTCTAAGAAATATATAACCTCATTTGCAAGTTACTGAGTATATATGTATTTTCTCATCGCGCTTATTTATTTACATCGTAGTCATTACTTTATTTGTGTACTCATCAGGTCTATATATATTTTCGCGGTTCGTACGACTCGTTTAAGTTTCTTATCAGAAAATATATTTTTAATCCCTTGACTTTTCAAATAATATTATATAATATATATATTATATACAACCTTTTTATATTTTATGTTCTTTCATTCTTATGACTTTTCATGTTTACAATCCGAATAAACTTTTAGAAATATTTGTAGCGTTAAATACGTTTTAAATTTATTTACCCGTTTAAAACTTGGTTTCGTGGTTACTACTTTTAAATCACCGAAAGGCACTATTTAAGTTTCTTACTTATCGAAGTAAATATCGGCTCGTTAAAGAGTTTACCCAATCATTCGGATTTGGCTACCAGAAATCGAACCACATGCATGTTCCCACATTTCCTTAAGTTTAACATTTACTAGTTATATTTCGTGCAAGTTTAAATATCGACCTATATTAAGTCTAATAAAATATAACCAACCTGTATTATTCTTAAAAACACACATGGCTACGCTCCCTTTCTTTTTCTGATTCTGACGAGTACCAACAGTGGTTGTGAGGCCACTGTTTTGGCTTCTATCTAATTCACACTTTGCATATATAATGGTTTCATACGCCTACTATTCCACTTTGTATATCATGTAAATTTTACAATATCCCATTTGGCAAAAAAATTATTTATGGGTTGAGTGTAAAGGGAGGTTTGTTAACATAATATTAAAACCCACATATCTATTTCTCTTATCCTTTTCTAGTTTTTTTCCTGTCAATCCAAGTAGTAGCTTCAGGGCTACTGTTGTGGCCTCCATTCGCCCCATATAAGTCACATATATCACATGTATTTCTTGCTTTCTTATATCTAAATGTTCAAGTTGTAGTTCATGCATGCATTATAATATAACACTAACAACTCCATGGCTTACACCCTTGTTCTTTTCTTTGGTTTCTGTCGCAGCCAGCAGTGGGTTTCATCACTACTGTTGTGGCTTCTTGCTTCACTCAACGCACCCTTATTTATGTGTATTCTGGTTCCTCTTGTTACTTCGTATGGCATTATTTCTATAGGGTTAGTTATGGGGTATATAAGGGTCGAACTAAAGATGAGGTGGTGATTCTCGCAACCTATTTGGGTGCAAAGTAGCAGCAGCTGCAGCGAAACTCATGGGTTCAACCATGGCAGCAGCTTACTGTACGAGACAAGCATGATACGCCTTATGATATAAAGCAGTCACGAGGTCAGACCATGAGGCAACGAGCATGCTTTGCTCAGGTTTCTTAGAGGTCGTGTCATTCCAACAACGAGCCTATGGCTCATTGTGGCTCGTCATGAGCCAACTGGATAGGCCCAAGGTGACGAACCAAAGTCATCTCATAAGCTTCCTACGAAGTCTTTCGTGTACCCTTGTACTCACACGCCTCATTTGTGAGCCAATGCTTCAAGTCTTAGGTTATTGTAATTTTTCCTAGGTTCGTTACATTGTTTATCTTGTTTACTAGTTTTCCACACGTCGTTATTTTATGTATGGTTCGACCACATTCTTTTCATGTTTGATTTCATGCGAACCTTACATGGTTCATGCCATGCAAGTCGCGTATATGTCGTAAAAGGGTCGGGGTTTGTTAAACTACTAAATAAATGACATATGGACGTTAATTTACGAGGACGACTTACCGAGGTCCGAGCTTGTTGAAAGATGGTAAGAAAGAAAGATGGTGGTGAGATTTGAACTTGGTTGCTACTTCTTCTAAGACCGACGCCTACTTAGTTCTTGTACTCAACGAGCTTGAACTTGAATTGTATTGTTTAACTCTTGTTTTTCAACATTTAGTTGTGATGCATTTGCTCATGAATGGTTCCCGATTTATACTCGAAGTTTGGATGGTTTACTGAGATGTTACATGTGAATGGCCCTATAATACTATTGAATCATAGCGAAACTTTATAATACTGTTATCATCATTACTCTTTTCTAATACTATTATAGAATCTTCACTATTTCTTGCTTTTGAAATTGAAATTGTATCAGGTTTACCATACGTAGCATGTGATGGGAACTTTCAAAATAAGAAAATGGGGTGGGGTAGTGTGTAAGGCTTGTAATGATAGTGTCTCATTATTATTGTATTGGTTTATATACATTCATATGTATATATATCTGATGTTGGATTTTATAGGTATATATAAGTATAATTTATTTTATTTTTGTTGAATTAAATCAAAGTTGTCATGGTCATTAGTTTGAATGTAGGTGATTTTATAAAGTGATACAAGTAAATGATCTCGTTTCACAAAAGTGAACTAAGTATGATTTTTATTTATTTTTTTATTTTTTTTATCGTTACTCGTACTAAAATTTCCTTTTAGACATAGAGTAATAATGATGATATCCGTGCACAATTTAAACTTTCTATGACAAAAGTAAATGTTTGACGATCATAAAAATGATTTCTCGTTGAAATTAACGGTAAACTTGCAAACGTGCAGTGCATGACTTTTACCTAACGCAGGGAGAGTCTAGTTTTTCTTACGGGGTGTCACATCCTCCCCAGGTTAGAAGATTTCGCCCACGAAATCAAGACGTTGCAGGAGATTGTGGATTTGCGAAGGTGTGAGGGTATTTGTTCTTAAGCTGGTTCTTACATATCCCTAATTGAATACCTCGCTATCAGGACGAGCCAAGGTGACCAAATGTTTGAAATATACCCGTTGAAGTAAACGACAAGGCCTTAGATTATTTACCTCCTCCCTCTTTGTCTTATAAATACCACCTTACTCTTCTCAAATTTTCAAACTTTAATCCTACTACAAAGATATTTCGAATGGCATGCTCGATTCCCCATACCGATTCTGAAATCGAAGCCTTGGTGCAGAGATTAATTAACGAAGATAAGGGTCGTCAGGATGTGCTTTTGAACTTGGCTTTTCAGTTTGAAGATTCATACGCCGTCAGGGACGATCTTAGAAAAACTTATGAGAAATGTAATGACACTTCTCAAGAGAGTCGTGCCTTGATTTGCACTCTTTTAAAAGAAAGTTCTGAAAAGGATCGCAAGTTGCATCTTTCCATGTATGGAAAGGCGGCACAACTAGAGAAACAAATGGAGACTAAGTCGGCTTGGTTCCAGGAAAAATACTCCGGCCGTACACATGGAGGTATAGGTTGCTCGTCATCACAAACTGATTTCCCTCTCACCGAGAAGGAGTTACATCAACTCCGTATGGATGAAGAAGCTCTAAAAGAAATGTTGGAAGAAGAGGCCATGAACAAAAAGGCGCAAGAGGAGAAAATTAGGCAAGAACAAGCTGAGAATGATGCATTCTTTTTAGAATTTGGGGTAGTGAGGTACGACTCAGATTGCGAGTCATCGGATTAATGGTCTAAGTATTGTTGTAACCATGTTGTTGTACCACTTGAATAAAACATTGCTGTCTTAACCATGTATTTGTATTTCCACTTTCACAAACCAACGGTTATCATGATAGTAACCTAGTAAGTTCGAATGAATGCATTTGATTTCTGTAGTATCAAAATGTTTGCTTCGTGACTGTTGCCTTGCCATGATACATCTTGGATGGAACAATTGAGTGACTATGACTACTGTATCCACACAGTATTTTAAAGTGTTTGCGTGATAACTCTGTATTACATAATTGAGTGAACATGATTACTGTCCCTTTACAGTATCGTAAAGTGGTTTTGGTATAGTGTTATTAATTTGTAACCTTTTCCCAAAGGAATTATTTTATGAGATTACTTAGCAATTAAAAATTTGTTGGTGATTGGTTTTTCCTTGAGGGTTTGGAATAAGATTCAAATTTTCATAAGGTGTCGCAGTCCTTTTAAGTCGGAATCTTTGTCCTGAATTCAAATGTTTTACTCGTGGCATGGGTTAAGAAAAGGACAATGGTGGCAAGTGGGGCTCCAACGGCTAGAATGTGGCGAACCGTTACCTCCATTTTATATATATACGCTTCATCAATTTCCCAAATTTGTCAAAACGAAATAAGTTTCCTCACCTAAATTTCCATTCGTCCTTAGATTAAAATGTCGTATCTTGTTCCCTTGATTGCGGTTGTGTTTGTTGTGGTGGTTGGTTTTTATTTGGCGAGTGTTCCACAGGAAGAGGATCATCAGTACCTCATTGTAATACTAGGGCTTATTGTGCCACTCATCATTGTGGCGATTGGCGTGGAAGCTTTCTAGAAAAAGTAGCTTTCATAAGTAGGCGTGCGGGTTGTATTGCCGTTTTATTCTTGACCATTTTAATTGGTCTTATGCCGAATCCTCTAGAAAGAATCATTAAACGTTCATCTTTAACTTTGTTTCGTTTATGTAGGATTTAATCCTCACGATGTATTATGATGAATCGTAGACGTTCATAGTTTCCTTGAGTGTTGTCTTTAATGTGATGAATGAGTAAAATGTGTACACGTTCAAACTTTTGTTATTACATCGAGTACTATTGGGCATATTTCTGTCGACCTGACTTATACATAGTTGATCAGGCTATGTATACCTCAGGTTTACATTGACATCCCCTTTTCCTTTAGTTATTTGTTTGTGATTGTAAGCGTAGTTGGCACAAAGACTCGTAGTATATATATAAATCGTCGTGTCTCCCAAACACCTGATGAGGGATGTTACGTTATATGTTGATTTGTGATTTATTATTTCCTTGCTACTTTCTACCACACATGTGGTTCTCTGAAGGTTTATGTTCACCTTATGTGTTTATCTTACTAAGTGCATATCGCTTCATATGTTGGCGTGTATTATCTCAGCATATAAGTTATTTTGAATAATCACTTTTGTTAAAAGTTTAGGGTTTGGTTGCAATCGCTCTTGCTAAACATAACTTGTCCATCATAAATGTTTTAAATCAGTACTCCTCATAACTCCTGCCCACTACGCCGCCCCTTTTCTTATCTCTCTTAGCTTTTGCTTTACTTACCTCTTATCTCGAATTATTGTTACTCCACCATATTAAGTTTTTCTCCTTCTTCCTCGAAACTGTCGGTTACCAATCCCCATGGAGTTTCCAATCGAGATTTTTACTCCCGTCATGATCATAATCATCACATCGCTCATTTCGTTGATCTACCCGATGTGTTTCTTTTCACGCGGTGATGTATCTGTCGTTTTAGCATTTTACATTTTTGTTGTATTCCCTATATTTTGCATTTTGTTGTATTACGAACGAAAATACTATGGATCTGATTGAATAGGGCTTTGCGTTATGTATTTTATGGTTTAATCTTTCTCGTTATAGTCATATGTCGCTATGTGCCCTACTTTTCATCTGGGTATGATTCGAAGTTATTACCCGGTAAGTCTTTAGATGTGTTTAGTATTTCCATTTTCATTGGAAAAGCGTTTATTGATTGTGAATGAGAAGGGTTTTGGAAAGATGTCGAATAGTGGAAGAAATTGATTCTTGTAGGGATTACTGTTTCTTATCTAAAGTATGATGTGTGGCCCCTTTGAAATGATCTTCAAGTCTCATAGTGTTCATCGGAAATAGCTTCTCTATTTTTATTTTCCGGGCACATGATTGTACTCTTCATTTGTTGGGCAATGAGCATACTTGTTTTGCACTGAGCGGGATTTCGATAGTGTTATTTCATTGGCGCATTACGATGCTTGTCATTTAATTCTAAATATTATATGGTTTCTCCTATGCTGGGTAAATGTACTCAGAAACTTTTTAGGGCAGAATTGTTATTTCATGAAAGCAAAGTACAAGTCTTTATTGATTTCTCTGCCTAGACGTTTCTTTGCAAGCTGGGATACATTGTTATAGCGAGTCTGGTTGTCTTGCTTACAGGCCTAGGCGGGCTAGAATTTTCTAAATTTGTTTATGATCCTCAGCACGCCTGCTCTCGGTATCAGCTACCCTTATCTGCAATATTAAGATCTCACTCTCGGCAGCTGCGAGAGAGTCTTGCAATTCAGAGATCATGAGCTCTTTGTCCTCGGTGTCTGCATGAAGTGTGTCAATCTCTACTTCTAGGTCCTCTAGTCTGGCCATTACATCTTCTGGGTTGAGTTCTGATGTCTCGAATGTTGGTTTACCGTCAGAGAAGGTAATGGCATCTGGAAAGAATGGCGATGATGGTGATCTACTTCTTTTTCGAGATGGCCTCGGCGCTTGTGATATTAGTGCAGGAACACTGAGGTTATTTATTTCTTGGGAGTGTTCACGCCCTGTAGCAGGGGTTAAAGTTAGTTCCCGTTCAGGTATTTGGATTTCCTGAGATGTTGGCGAGTCAAGTCTTCTTGGAATGGAATGTCCCATGGCGGCTTCCTGTTTCGGGGAGTTGTCAGGTACATTGCTGGAAAGTGATTGAGACATTTCTCGAATACACCCTGCATACGACAAAATAGGGTTTCTTCTTTTTATATTCCATATTTGGGTAAAAATTTAACTTGTGGGTGCCATCTATTTTTGAGATAAGATGTATTGCGTGTTTTGAATGGTTATGCATACTATGTCTCTATGATGTGTCCAGGAGTGTTAGATTTTGGCATTGGTAGGTTTCTTGTTCGTTTGGGAAATTTACTCGCAATTATTAGCGGTATCCTTATGTTAAGACCTAAGCCGGTGTCTGGAAAGTGTGGTAGGATTCTGGTCAATAGGTGCATATTCGTAGAGTTTATATTATTTTTGGCTCAGGGCTGGTGTAGACTTTTATGTCTTCCCGTAGTTTGTGACTGCTAGTTGCGACTATTGTTTCTTACCTTTACCGGTCATGTTTTAATTTGTTTCTATTATGGATTTGTTGTTCATGTTCCTAAACAATGCGACATTCGCCAATTATTGGTGTACTCAAGCGATACGTGCTTTTTGGTAGATTTTTGTATACCTTAAAATACTTTTAAGTGTATACCGACATAGTAGTAGTAGTATATGTATTTCATAAAGGTTGCTATAAAGAATCCTCGCGTAGTGAAGTAACGAGTGGGTGATTAGCAAGGTATCCCGAAGTGTTTATGTAGGTGACCCCCATAAAATGATATAGTAAGGATGTAATCACCGACAAAATTCATAATATTGTGTATGTGACTCTTCGTAATGTGATGTTGGTTATAGGGTTAATTATTTGGTGAGAGTCATGATAGTTTCCTTGTATTAAGATGATATAAATGCGTAATCCATAGGATATGTTATCTCAAGATGGTGAATGATAATGTGTAGTTAAGTGAGACATGTCTTCCATGACAGACAAGTGGTAGTTTTAGTTATTGTATGATATCGTGCCAAGCAGTTTGTTAAATTAGGAAGTAGATAGTAATAGATAGTGTGTATGCTATTTTCGATATATCCTTAAGAGCCAGTTATAGTCTAGAGTTACTAATGCAACCTAGTTCTCTATAACCAAGTGGCTCTGATACCAATCTGTCACACCCCCAAATTCACTGCAGCGGAAGACTTGATTCGGGATTGTAACTTCATGGCGTGAAGAGGACTTGATACGAGTATTATTTCTATAAAATATAACCCACATGTAAGTTTAAATATCTCTAGTATTATTTCTATAAAATATAACCCACATGTATTATTATAAAAACTCACATGGCTTCTCTCCCCTTTCTTTTTCTGATTCTGACGAGTACCAACAGTGGTTGTGAGGCCACTATTTTGGCTTCTATCTAATTCACACTTTGCATATATAATGGTTTCATACGCCTACTATTCCACTTTGTATATCATGCATGTTTTAAAATATCATGTGTATCATAATATTAACCCACTTATCTATTTCTCTTTTCCTTTTTCTAGTTTTCTGTCGATCCAAGCAGTAGCTTCAGGGCTACTATTGTGGCCTCCATTCGCCCCATATAAGTCACATATATCACATGTATTTCTTGCTTTCTTATATCTAAATGTTCAAGTTGTAGTTCATGCATGCATTATAATATAACATTAACAACTCCATGACACCCTTGTTCTTTTCTTTGGATTCTGTCACAGCCAACAGTGGGTTTCATCACTACTGTTGTGGCTTCTTGCTTCACTCAACGCACCCTTATTTATGTGTATTCTAGTTCCTCTTATTACTTCGTATGGTATTATTTCTATAGGGTTAGTTATGGGGTATATAAGGGTCGAACTAAAGATGAGGTGGTGATTCTCGCAACCTATTTGGGTGCAAAGTAGCAGCAGCTGCAGCAAAACTCATGGGTTCAACGATGGCAACAACTTACTGTACGAGACAAGCATGATATGCCTTATGATATAAAATAGTCACGAGGTCAGACCATGAGGCAATGAGCATGCTTTGCTCAGGTTTCTTAGAGGTCATGCATTCCAATAACGAGCCTATGGCTTATTGTGGCCCGTCATGAGCCAACTGGATAGGCCCAAGGTGACGAACTAAAGTCATCTCATAAGCTTCCTACGAAGTCTTTCGTGTACCCTTGTACTCACACGCCTCATTTGTGAGCCAATGCTTCAAGTCTTAGGTTATTGTAATTTTTCCTAGGTTCGTTACATTGTTTATCTTGTTTACTAGTTTTCCACACGTCGTTATTTTATGTATGGTTCGACCACATTCTTTTCATGTTTGATATCATGCGAACCTTACATGGTTCATGCCATGCAAGTCGCGTATATTTCGTAAAAGGGTCGGGGTTTGTTAAACTAGTAAGTAAATGACATATGGACATTAATTTACGAGGATGACTTACCGAGGTCCGAGCTTGATGAAAGATGGTAAGAAAGAAAGATGGTGGTGAGATTTGAACTTGGTTTCTACTTCTTCTAAGACCGACGCCTACTTAGTTCTTGTACTCAACGAGCTTGAACTTGAATTGTATTGTTTAACTCTTGTTTTTCAACATTTAGTTGTGATGCATTTGCTCATGAATGGTTCCCGATTTATACTAGAAGTTTGGATGGTTTACTGAGATGTTACATGTGAATGGCCCTATAATACTATTGAATCATAGCGAAACTTTATAATACTGTTATCATCATTACTCTTTTCTAATACTATTATAGAATCTTTACTATTTCTTGCTTTTGAAATTGAAATTGTATCAGGTTTACCATACGTAGCATGTGATGGGAACTTTCAAAATAAGAAAATGGGGGTGGGGTAGTGTGTAAGGCTTGTAATGATAGTGTCTCATTATTATTGTATTGGTTTATATAAATTCATATGTATATATATCTGATGTTGGATTTTATAGGTATATATAAGTATAATTTATTTTATTTTTGTTGAATTAAATCAAAGTTGTCATTGTCATTAGTTTGAATGTAGGTGATTTTATAAAGTGATACAAGTAAATGATCTCGTTTTACAAAAGTGAACTAAGTATGATTTTTATTTTATTTTATTTTTTTTATTTTTTTTATCGTTACTAAAATTTCCTTTTAGACATAGAGTAATAATGATGATATCCGTCCAAAATTTAAACTTTCTATGACAAAAGTAAATGTTTGACGATCATAAAATGATTTCTCGTTGAAATTAACGGTAAACATGCAAACGTGCAATACATGACTTTTACCTAACGCAGGGAGAGTCTAGTTTTTGTTACGGGGTGTCACATATTACTTGCTATTATCATGCCTTTGTTATAAATACCATTAAACCATGGATATGGATCCTAACTCATTCCATATAGTTTAACTATTTAGTTTCTCAATATAGAAGTTAATTCAGATCTACCAAACGTAATCAAGAATCATCTTGAATTATACTTTGGGTGCAGCCACACAATTATCTGATTAATTCTGGAGAGGCACGAATGGTATCATACTGTAATTAGATAATTGGAGGAACAAATTATTTATTGACTATAAGTGTTGCGGATGCTGCTTCACATCACTTTCAAGAATAGCCATTATAACTACCTTTTTTAGGATAACATTTAACCTATAAATAAAAAGTGATATCCACACATATAGAACTTGTTTGTATCTCAAGTCTAAGGATGACTTGTTTAACCATTTTTGATATATTACTCATGACAAGGATCCAAAAGTAAATATTTGAAGGTTAGGGTTGTCCAATATGCATCCCTTGTGAATAACATATGAGTTTGGTGGGAACAATCTACAGATTTAAAATTTATAACCAAACACTCATATTTGTTTTAATGTAACAATATTCCCACATTGTTAACCGACAATGGACATATTTAGAATAATAAAATTATTCAAGAATTAACATGCAAATATAAAACACAGTAGTATAAATGAAAATGATCATAGCATGTATGTCAATTCGTTATTTAAATACAACTGCTTTCAGTTTCATTCTCCAAATACTAAAAACAGATATGCATAAGACTAATTAGTAAGTTAAAATCTAATATTTCCAACATTCTCAACTCTTTCTTTATAAGAAAGCTAAATATTCATCTGAGTAAACTTTCCGAATACTTGTTTCAAATTCACAAATTGTAAAGGATTTGAATGATATGATGAGTGTCTTATCGTACATGTGCATACTATTGCAAGTGTCATAAATGTCACAATACCTTTTATAGGGTATTTGAAGTCAACAACATACCGACAATCATCTTTACAGTTTCTTAAAATGTAAAGTTTTCTTATTCTTTAATGTGTATTGCAACAATGCTCTTAGCTGAGTATATCTAACTAGCAAATTTATCATAAATGATGAAATCATACTTTAACTAGGGTTGGTTATACTCTAGCATCAGTGTACACAAACAACACCATGTTTTATAATTCATAAATGTTTGTTTTAATAGTCATCTAAATACTCTCAATTAGATACTGTTGTTGTTAGATCATCTTGCTCTCGTACAAAAGCAACAACCAGTCTCATACACAATATAATATATACATGATGAATCCTAAGTTAAAATCATAAGGTTTCAACTTATGTATTAAATTATCTCAAGTGAAATATATCATTTAAGACTTGCTTCAATGATATATTGCATTGTGTTGAACTTAATCACCACATATGTTTATTTTAATAAACATTTATTCCAAGATCGTTTGTTTTATTTCCTAAATTCCCAAGTGAAGTTTCATTTAAAGCTTAAGGATTAACATCTAGCTTAGATGGAATGATACATTCAATATGTTACACAACATACGAATTTAAGAAAACAAACATAGTGCTCCCACTTGATGTCAAGTGTACTTAGGAGTTATCTTATTTTAATCGAAAGTCATATTGTAATTAACATTAATATCTCAGCTCCTAGATGCATGCTCTAATCCACACTTAGATTCTTTTATCTTGTATTTTTATAAAGATTATTTAAAATTCATAACCCCTTTTGATTACGCATCGTCCTCGCAAAGGTAATCATTAAGGAAAGAGTTATGAAACTTAATTGTCATATTTCATATACAAGGAAACATGTATGATAATTAATTATCTTTATATAATTAATGCGTGTAGAAAGAAAGATTTAATCACAGTCAATTGCTTGTGCAAGATTAAAACTCTTATCATCCATCAGGCATTAATACGTATACAAGTTTTTCCTTGCGAGCCTTTCTTCAAAAGAAACTCATTCTAACCTCACAGTTTTACTATTTCGTAAAAGATCAATCAAGATCAAAACATTGATTGTCTTTTAAGGACTGCATCTTATCATTCATAGTTCTAAGACATTTATTAGATTCAAGATGTGATGATTTATCTTATTTAGTTAGCAGGTTTACAATAACCCTCTAACTTATATTCCTCAGCATTGATATTAAAATATCACTCCATTGATGAGGTATCCTTGCGGATTTATGAATGAGAGTTACATTATACTTTAGTTCAACATTTACATGTTTAACCTTAGTAGGACATCAGCAAGTGTATTAAGAAGGTTATGTAATTTTTTTCTTGAATATCTTCAAGATCTATAAATGCTCCCACTTACTTTTGTAAGTAGAGAGAATTCTCTAAATACTAAGTATTTAAGTAACAATAGATTGTTCTTAATTGGGACAACAAAATACATTTTACAATTCTCATCTCTAGCTTGTTAATAAAATGTTTCATAAGATTAGATAAAGCTGTGGGAAGCAACTTTAGAAGGGCAACATGTTATCATATAAAATAAGATGTAATGATCCTTAAAACTATGGTTGTTTATATTCGAAAAGTAATGAATTATTTCAAGGCAAGCTAGAAATAATACGAGTAACTAACAAGGAAATAACGCTTGTAGATCCCATAAAATTAGACACATTACATGAATGTCTTTTTAGTAGTAAAACGCAAAGCTCCCACTGGATTTGTCAACATTGTAAGTGTTACATCACCAGTAGAAAGCAAATATCAATTTATTTACTTTCCTACTCTCTTAAAATGCCTACAAGTAGCAATGTACTTAGGTATTGAATAGAGTATATGAAGTTGTACTTATGTAGATGAGGGACTAGCCATTCTTGCTTTCATTAACATGAACATTTAGCATGAAATTACTCCTTAATCGGTTTGCCTAGCCACAAGGGTGTATAGCACTTTAAGGAATAATTTGAGTCCAAGAAAAATACCTAAAAGACAAGCTAGTAATTTTCTTTACTCGTAGCAGTTTATTGAGAATACCTCTTGTTAATATTTAAAACTCATACATCGTCTTGACAAGTGCAAGATGTTATTATTTTGTTATCTATACACAAAATGTTCTCTAGTTACACAAAATATTTTATCTTTCAATTATTTCAAAACCGAAAAACAGAAATGAAAGATTAAAAGTGTGTTTAAATATAATGAGAAAAATTAAATTATAACCCTATCTTAGTTTTGTCAAGCAAGGAGAAGAGATGGGAGTAAGTCTCTCTCTTTCTTACCAAGAAAGGAGACTAGGTTTGTTATTTCAAGAAAAACAAACTTTCATTTACGAATTACGTTGCAATAACACAATTAATCAGAGTATAGAAAGTTTAATTTATTATTTTCGATAATTAATTCTTTTTAGAAACTGACTACCTATTGTTTTAAATAAAACAATTAATTTACTAAAAGACTAAGATTCAACTTGAACTACCACTTATTACAAAAGGTCTGACCAACTAGCAAACAAATAAGGCAAGAGGTAAGCGGCGTGCGTTAATTGCATTAAAATGAAACTCTTAGATTTATGAGACATGTGACATTAGTAACACATATAGTAATGTCATGTACATGTTTTGTCTCATCGTATGCCTCGGGTCCAAGGTCTGACCAAACATACTCGAGTAAGTCAACCAGTGTAAGAACTTGCATTAATTAACACAGGTCTGGCCTATAGAGAAAAATTGCCTTGGGTTGGAATTAACCTGAGGTCTGGCCAAAGAGAAAAAAATCAATTGCAAGTGTTCTTAGATTGGGCGGCATCGACTTAAATTACAAATAGGGTATTCACATAAGTTTTATAAAAACATGTGTCAAATGGTGTATAAAGAAGTATGCAAAACATCTTTGTAACACTAGTTAAGAAGAAAGATTTGTTGTAACACCCCTAAATGGGTCACAGCGGAATAAGGATATCCGGGGCGTGTCACTTCATAGATCAATAACACAAGATATATAAGAACGACGAAAAGTCGTTTAAAATGGTACATTGGATTTGATAAAAGACTTGTTAGACAAAGCATACAGCTTTACTTGTTCAGTGTTTGATATTACAAAGATTGACAATACATTTCCAAATATGACTATTGTACTATCAACACCATAACCTAGGATCTCCTTTTATACACTAAGGAGTCCTTTACAAGATAACTACAAATCTTCTAAAATATTGATCTTATATGTATCTTTCTAACTAAATAGAATATACTCTGAATAAGTTAATACATATCACTTCACACGTCTTTATTCCCCTTTAGCAGTCTTCAATCTTCATGCATTAGTCTTAAGTCCTTCAACAGTGTTAAGTTAGTGCTAGCAGTACTAACTTTACTCTAGCAGTACTAACCTGTTAGAACAGGCAGTTGTAATCTTGTGAGCATTACTAACTCTTGGCTTGCAAGTACTAAGTGTAATGAGTCTAATTCCTAACATCCACTCTCTAAACTTGTGATTACCTCCAAAAACATTAAGTTTCGTAAAATAAACTTATTTTCTGCGAGGATTCTCCAACACTTTATCTCTTTGGACTTTCACCTGCATGAATATTCTTCCTTAAGAAGTTCTCTGGACATCTTCATTATCTTGTGTCCACTAAGAGCTTTGAAAAACAACATATGAGTAAGAACACACCTTTTGACAAAGGATTATTCCCTTTCAAAACCCAGCATGTAGATATCCAACCATCCTTTGTAGATACATGAATGCACGTCCACAAGAATCAATAAAGCTTCCAATGTTTAGATCATGGAAATGGCTTTTAATCTTCATAACTCATCCTCAGTAACTGGTTCAAAACATCTCTTCAAACTCAACCTAAAAATCTCATTCTTTGTCAGTCTTTTGTTCTGTGAATTGAAACTTCTCTTTAACTATACTCTAACAATCATCACTAACTCATCTATGTCAAATGCTTTCAACAATATCATCAAGAATTGGTATACCTCAGATATGAATCTCCCAACTGATGATCTACCAGGACCTCCTAGTGTCATTATTGTAGAACTCCAGTCGAATTGGATGGATACTTTGTTTATAAAGCTTCAAACATTCCATCCCTTCTCCGTAACTATTATCATCATTGATTTAGCTCTTCTTGTGTACAGTTTCATCAACTTCTTTTATCTCATTGGTTCTGAGCTTTCTCCATCCTTTTGCTCTAGAACTATGTTATCAGTCTTCTTCTGCTAGGACTTTTTTGAGCTTTCACTGCCTACATATGAATTGCTCTTTCATACTTTCACATTCCTATTGGAACTAAAGTTGTACATCCCTTATTAGTTGTACATCCCTTATTGTTGTTTCAAATAAGGTCTTGATCTCATCAAAAGAATAACTTCTCAACTGCTTCAGTGTATAATTTCCCATATTCTTGATATAATTGGACATATAAGTCCTCTGTTGAGCCTGTGTAGGTGGCTTGTTCCTCCTTTCTTCAGCTCTTTGTTTAGCAAAATATCTTTTTCTCTGATTGATAAGCTCTATAAGCAATCTTTCTTGTTCAACTTCAGTGTACTTTTCCGTTTCCTCTGCTTGTAACCTCTGTGCTAACTCTTCATCAGCTTCAACTCTAGCTTTTATATCTTCTTATTCTTCAACATTAAAAAAGCTAGCTGATTTATGTACCTTGGCAATCCTTTGCCTCTTTTCTTCATCAAATTCCTCTTGTAGTCTCACAGCTGTCTCTAGACCAAGTCTTTCTTGTTCTTGTTGTCTTTTTATCTTGGTCATAGTTGATTCAGACTCTTCCATTATAGTTTTCCCTGTATCTTTTGTCTTTGCTGCACTCATTCTGATGTACACTAAACTTTCAGAAGCAATATCATTAACAGTAGAAACTCTTGTAGGAGTGGCAGTACTAATAGCAACACTAGCAGTAGTAACTGCTGCACCAGTAGTAGAAACTGGCTCAGCAGTACTAACATTTTCTTCAGCAGTAGAAACTTCCTTAGCAGCATTGAAGTCAAAATTAAACTCTGTATCATGTTGTACCAAAGAAATATTAGGATCTTGATCAATTTCATCTATCTTCTTCCCCTGTTTAGAAGGATCCTCCAAATCTTCTTCATCATCAGATACAATAATTCTTGCCTTTCTTCTTGACTTGCTAAGCTTGTCCTTTTTCTCCAACCTCTTCACCTTCTTGATAAGCTATATAAAAGCAGCATCACATTCTTTATAATGCTTGATAAATGCAGGCACCATAACTTTCTTTGTATGAATGCAAGTCTGTTCCAAAGCTACATCTCTTTTCTGACAATTTTGTAATCTGAATCCTTCATGTTCTTTTGTTGCATTCTGCCCTCATCACTTCCAAGTGTATTAACTCTTAGGAGAGATGAATTATGGGGCATGGTAGGGGTCTTATCAATGTTACCACTGCCCTGTCCTGCATCTAAGCTAGTGACAGTAATGGCTACCCATACATGTCTGTCATCTTCACCTGGATAGCAGCCTCATCTGCTAATTTGGTGTATGAGGAGGAGAAATGGGGGAAGGATAACTCAGTTTACCGAATCTGTAGAACTCATAAGTGTTGGTGAAAGGTGTAGTTGTGAGGTTGATAGAGCACCTGTAGGTGTGTGATAGGACTCAACTGGGATTGTTGATCCTTCACCCTGAACAACTAGGCCCTGAACAAGCATTGTTGGAAACAATGGAATGTCCACCCTAGTATAACCCTTAGAAACCCTCCTCATTTGCTAAAAAGTTTTTGTGTATGGGTAGGAGCAATATAAGTTCTTTTGTGAGGTAGAAGCAATCTCTTATGCTTGTTCAAAAAGATTGTTTATAAATATTGGATACATTAAAATATTATCTACTATCAAAGTTTTATACCCATTTAATTCTAAATTCAGTTTTGGAAATTTTAAACCTATTATTAGTGGCCAAGCAAAAATATTAGCTGTTGCTATATTTGACTACTGAATGTGTTCCCATGAGGTATGTTTCTGTAGAACTTAAACATTGAAGGAATGGTATGGATCACAAAATCCATTAAGGAGAAAGGTCCTTTTTGAAAAGGTCAACTTATCATAATTGGACATTTTTACCCATTAAGGTAAAGTTCAAAGTTTTCAGTTGTAGGCAATGAAGTAATACCATCAGTTCTTCTAACTTGAGATGCTCCTATAGATGCCTCAGTAACAATCTTAACTTTTCTCTCTATTGTAGTAGTTATTTCTACACTCTCCATTATTAAGTTGTTATTGTAGAAGCAGTTTCACAAAACTGTTGGATGAGTGAACGTTAGGATAGTAGGATTTTCTGTTATTAAGAGAATACTTATGTGACTTAGTATTGAGAAATCCAATTTTGTGTAAAGTTTCACTTCCCTCTGTGTTTTTTTAAGTAGGCGACCATGTTTTGGTGTTGTGTCACAGAATTCTAAATTTGCCATTGTTGATTGAGGAAATGTTCGATGCGCTCTCGGATTCTGGGATATGTTAGTTTTAAGAGTTTGTGTGTTTGGAAAGGCAAATTGAGAATTATTTTCGATAGACACTTAGGTTTTGATTGGACCGACTGAATAAAAGTGGATGTTTAACGTGAATAAATCTTATGAGTTAAAGAAAGTTCATGAATTGTCCAATTTAAGGAAACCTATAAGCGAAGAATTTGGCAGAAATATCTCAACGGCTATATTTAATTGCCAAAAATCTGTTATACCCCCAAACAGTACTAACGGTATTATAGCAGTACTAAGTTTAGCCTAACAGTACTAAGTAATGCCCAGCAGTACTAAGTGTAGATTGTCAGTACTAAATAATACCCAGCAGTACTAAGTAATGCCTAGCAGTATTAACTTTTGAGGTACCAGTTTTAACCTCAATTTCGTTCCAAAAAGCATTTCCATCATCAATGTTGATTCTCACAAGCTCTCTTTCTGTTTTTAATCTCACTTTTTCTCTTAATTCTTTTTCTCACTAAATCACTCTGTCTGTTTTTGCTTCACACATCTCTCTTTCTGTTTTTGAACTCACTATATCTCTCATTTCTTTTTCTCACTTAAACACTATGTCTGTTTTTGTTTCACACATCTCTCTATTCTTTTAAGCTCACTTTTTCTCTCTATCTGTTTTTGCTTTCTCTCAATTCTTTTAAGCTCACTTTTTCTCTCTATCTGTTTTTGCTTTCTCTTAATTTTTTTAAGCTCACTTTTTCTCTCTATCTGTTTTTGCTTTCTCTCAATGCTCACAGTATTAATTATAACAGCAATAGAAAGTATACTTACCAGTAGTAAGGTAGGCCAACAACACTAACTTGAATTTCATCATTAGCTGTTGTTCCATTCCATTTCAAGCGTCATTTGTGCATAATCTGTTGCATATTAACATATTTAACCTCCCCTCAATCAATACTTCAGGGGTTAAGTATTTCAATACTTGCAATCAGATATTGAAATCTTCCAACATCAAATGCTTTTGTGAGCAAATCTGCAACATTGTGATCAGTGTGAATCTTAATCATTTGAATTAATCTCTTCTCATATGAATCCCTGATGAAGTTATGTCTAATCTCAATGTGCTTAGTCTTTGAGTGAAACACTGGAATCTTAACTATGCAGATGGTGCTTTCATTGTCAATGTAAATCTTGGTATTCATGAAATTGTATCCATAATCCAACATTTGATTTTGAATCCATAACACCTGTCCATAGCAACTAGATGCAGCTACATACTCTGCTTCAGTAATAGAGTTGACAACTATAGTTTCCTTCTAACATTGCCATGAGATCAATCTACTCCTAAGAAATTGACAACCTCCTGTTGTAGATTTCCTATCTAAACTTGCACCAGTATAGTCACTGTCAGTATAAGCTTCCAAGTCAAATGGTGAGTCCTTAGGATACCAAAGGCCTTATAGGTTGACCTTTCAAGTATCTAAAGATTCTCTTCACAGCATGAAGATGTGAAAATTTAGGTGTGACTTGAAATCTTGCACAAGCACATACAGCAAACATTATATCAGGCCTAGAAGCTGTTAGATACATCAATGATCCAATCATTGATCTATATAAGTGAACATCAACATCTTCAACTTCTGCATCCTTGAGAAATGGTTTTGAAGTCTCCATGGGTGTACTTGCTGTCTTCACAGTTGAAAAACCAAACTTCTTCAAGATTTCATCCACATACTTATCTTGACTGATGAAAATTCCATCATCTTTCTGTGTCATTTGAAGTCCTAAGAAGAAAGTGAGTTCACCCATAGAACTCATCTGGAATTTCTTGTGCATTAATTTCTCAAACTCAGCGCATAACTCCTTCTTAGTAGATCCAAAAATGATATCATCAACATATACTTAAACAAGTAGAATATCACCTTTGATCCTTTTAATGAACAAAGTCTTATCTATCTGGCCTCTCTGAAATCCATTTTCCAATAAATAGGTAGATAGAGTCTCATACCAGGCTCTAGGAGCTTGATGTAGACCATATAATGCCTTTTCTACCTTATAAACTCTGTCAGGGAACTCTAGATCTTCAAACCCTGGAGGTTGACAGACATAAACTTCCTCTTCAATTTTGCCATACAGAAATGCACTCTTTACATTCATTTGGTACACAACAAAGTCTTTGAATGAGGCATAGGCTAAGAACAGCCTAATTGCTTCAATCCTAGCAACTAGAGCAAAAACCTCATCATAATCTATTCATTCTTCTTGAGTGTAACCCTGTGCAACCAGTCTTGCTTTGTTTCTGATTACAATACCTCTCTCATCTTTCTTGTTTCTGTACACCCATTTAGTTCCAATGGCCCTCTTGCCATATGGTAAATCAACCAAAGTCCAAACCTTCTGTAATTTAAATTGTAGAAGCTCATCCCACATTGCTTCTATCCAGCTTGAATCTGTCAAAGCTTGAATCACCTTCTTGGGTTCTACTTGTGATAGAAAACAAGAAAATAACCAATTTTGAATGTCTTCGTGAGTTTTCTCTTCATAAACAGCACTAATAAACCCTGGTTCATTTGTAGTCCTTGTCATTCTTCTTGTTTGTACACCAGACTGCACATCTCCAATCACATGATCAAGTGAATGATCTTTATGGATTCTTGTATTTGGAGTGGAAGGAACTGGATATGTAATAGTGATGTTGCTCATATATAATTCTGTTTCATCACCAAAGAAATTAGCATGTGTGACTTCAAGTAGAGCAGTAGTAACTGGTGGACTAACAGTATTAATATTTAAACTACCAGTATTAATATTTGTACTAGCAGTATTAATACTTGGCCCAACAGTCATAACATCTTGAGAACTGTTTTCAGGCCTTTCTTGATTATCAATTCCACTTTCTTTTCTTACACCTTCATCATCCTTATTTTCAACATCACTAGAAGGTTGTGGTTCATCATTGCTAGCATTCTTTGAAGAAGAATCAAATAGTGAACCATCTTTCCACAGTGGCATCAAAATGCAGTCTTGGCTAGATCTTGTCTCCTTACTAGAATGACCTGCACCAATACTTTCTTCTGTACCTACAAAATCATTAGAGTTTGTACCTGCAACAACTGGTACATAATTCATTGATTTTGTTAGAACATCAATATCAAACAGTCATTTTGGTCCATCACCTGCAATAATAGGTTTATCCTCCAAGAACCTAACATGCAAGTTTTCTTCTACTTTCCTTATTCTAATGTTGTATACCCTAAAAGATTTACTATTCATTGAGTATCCAACAAAGAATCCTTTATCTGACTTTCCATCAAACTTGCCTAAATGGTCTAAGGTATTAAGAATGGTAACATGACACCCAAATGGTCTCATGAAGCTTAGAGCAGGGGTTCTACCTCTAAATAGTTCATAAGGGGTCTTGTTGTGAGGCTTAACTACTAATACCCTATTCTGCACATAGCAAGCAGTATTAACTGCTTCAACCCAAAATGTAATAGGTAACTTAAAGTCAGCTAACATGGTTCTAGTAGCCTCAATTAGTGTTCTATTTCTCCTCTTAGCAACACCATTTTGCTGAGGAGTTCTAGCTACACTAAATTCCCTCTTAATGTCTTTCTGTTCACAA
>BQNB010016752.1:0-55048 GCA_026074375.1 Tanacetum coccineum | reverse complement strand
ATAAATAAGGATAATAAAATAAGAATATTAATAAATAATAATACTAATAATATTAATAAATAAATAATAATAAAAATAACAATAAATAATAATAATAATACTAATTAATAATAATAATAGTATAAATAATAATAATAATAATAACAACAATAATAATAATAATAGTATTAATACATATTAATATTAATAAATAATAAATAATAATAATTATAATAAAATAATAAAAATAATAAAGATTATTATTATTATTTTAATATTTACAACAACAGCAACAACAACAACAGCAGCAACAATAAATACGGATGTTTTAAAGTATTAAATTCTGAATTACAACGTAATTCGAAACTTTTCATCAAACTTCCTATGTAATTTGAATTCCTTCACTTGACGTAATTGGAATGACTGAATTACAATTACAGCGCAAACCAAACACTCAGCGTAATGTAATTTGAATTACAATTCCTTCAACTCTTTCAACCAAACACGATTAGGATGTAATTCAGATTACAATTACAATGAATTACAACGAACTAAACGGCCATAGTTTTGTACCATTAGGCTAGAAGTAGTGGTCACCAAGGCTCACCATGACACATCAGCTTTTTCTCTCCTCTCATCTCACATTACCATTTAAGTGTTTTGGTCACCACACCTTACATTTTATTAAAATACATATTTTATATAAAAATACACCACAAAATAATAAAATACATCCCACTAAATATCCCACATAGTCACAAAATAATTAAAATATTATTAAAAGTGAAAGTGGAAAGATGGACTTTTAAGGGGCCCATCACTTTTACATGCTCACGTTAGGTGAGGTTCTCACCAAACTGCACCATTTTTTTTTCAGTCGCCCGTGAGGGTTGTTGATGTTTTTGGCATTCGTGCGTGAGATGGCCTCTCACCGAGTGAGGCTCACTCCCACTCCCTTTAGCCTTGCTGGATGGAGTGGTGGTGAAAAACCCACATGACACGTCAGCGCCACATCAGCTTTCTTTCTTCAAATAAAACTCACATTTCAACCGTAATAAGAACCCACCTTACCAACAAAACTCACCTTACTTAACCTTTTTTTTAATTTAAATATTTTTATTCATAGATTAAAAACTTAAACGATACATAGATAAATTAAAACGATACGATACATAGATAAATTAAAATTTAAACGTAAACTAATACTGCAAATTATACTTCGCCTTGATTTTTGCCTTTATTTCATCCATTGCCAATCGTTGATCCCGGTTAAATGATCGTATGGCTAGAGATATAACTTTATATCTTCTTGTTGTGCTCGATACTCCGTAGCTGCAATCTCTCGTTCACGACATTCGACCTCCCTCATTTTGAGCTTCATAAATTTTTCGCGTTGTGCAACCTCGGCAACTGTCATCTCGGTTACCATCAACCTAGCCAGTGCATCATCATTCATAGTTGACAAACCCGACGCTTTGGACCCTTTATTTTTCGCAGCAGCTTTCGCTTTGTCCCTGCCCTCTGATCGTTGAATTTCCTGCACATCATCTTCATCGTTAACAGTATTATTCAAATTAATACTAGCGTCTCCAGATTCTGCGTTGAACGAACTAGAACCAGATGACTTCTGCCTCTTGCTACTTCCTTGAGAACCTTGGTTGAAGTTTGAAAAAGCTATCTCTTGAAATTTGGGACTATCTTTTAAAACTTCCCAACAATGACGAAATTTAAAAGGGAGTCCACACTCAGCTTGATAGTGAATCATTGCCTTTTGAATGTAATCTTCGTCTCCGGCTTCACTCTCTCGCGCCATACGCATGACGTTACTTTATATTCCACAAAACTGAACCACGGCCGGTCGCACCACCTTCCATTTTCCCACCACCATATCGTACGTCCGACGACCTTCCTGTTTTGTTTTGCTCTCTACGTACTCCAAAACCTCAACCCAAAAGTCATATTTCTTCCTTGCGTTACCACGCTCGCTGTTTTCAGAAACGGAACGCCAACCTTTAGCCAACGCAATTTCTTCCTCAGTTGTCCAAGCAGTCTGCCGGGGTACAGGCTCAGTTTGAGTCACCCTCTTTTGGCGGTTGCGGGTTGCCTTCTTCTTCTTCGTTGGTGAGGTCGCAACTTGTTCAACCCGACAATCGTCGGGATTGGGTTCTTGCCAATAACTGGTGTTCTCTTGAAAAGAGTCCGATAATTGAGGCGTGTAAAAGTCTCCTAGCGAAAATGCATTAATCGAAGACAAGGGTGGATCCGTGCGTGGTTGTGATGACGAACCACCCATTTGATTTTGTGAGACGTAGTCTTGGTGGCTAAATGGAAACGAGGAAGGTTGGGACGAGTACTCATGAAACGCGTTTGGTTGTGAACCGTAACCTTGAAACCCGTATTGTTCTGGTGCCGGTGTCGGCGCCGGGTTTCGGTATGGTTAGTTTGGGTAAGGTTGGTTGTAGTATGATTGTGGTCGTAATAAGTTCGTGTTCGGTGATGGGTTTCGGAGCGTAAACGTGCCATCGGGTGTCAGTGGATTGCTTCGGTTGGGGTTTCTTGGTTGACGTTTGTTGGGTCGGAGAGTGTTTTGTTGAGACATTTTTTTAAAAGTAAAATAGAGTGAAATGTGTTTAGAGAGATTATATATAAATTGAAAGAATTGTGTTTTAAAATGGTTGAAGTAGTAGGTATTTATTAATAAAAAGTGAGGTTTAAAATATATATATATATATGTAACGGTATAAAAATTTTGGGGGCCCACACATTTTAAACTCACCATTCGATGAGTTACTCACCATAGCACCGATCAAAACCCTTCAAACTCACCATGCAAATTGCCACTCACCGAGGTGAGTTTCCCATCGGAGTGGTAGCTCGCGCGCGAGTGGGAACTCACCAAGGTGAGTTTGGCACCACTCCGTCCAACCTTATGATCCGGTATCTTGTTTTTCCATTTCTTTAAGTAAATTTTTGAATTTGTCAACTATGAAGGTTGGGATAAAGCTAGCATTTAAAACAGGGTAAGTTGTTAATACTAATTAATACCAAAAGTGTATCACAACGACCCATTATATCTGAGTTGAGATTGATTCGGTCAACTAAGTTCAACTTCATATTTCTTATGATAATGATAATTAAAGTTAAATCTCTAATGATATTCGATACTCTCTATTGCACACTAAAACTTATTAAGATATATCGACGACATTCTTAAAGTTACCCAAGACCGAAAGTCTTGTTAAATTGTAAAAAAAGAAAGGGAGAATTGCATATATATCCCTGCAAAAGCTCAAAATTACATATATATCCAACGTAAATTCATAATTGCATATATATCATTTCAAAAGCCCAAAAATTGCATATATATCCAACTTAAACAACTAATTGCATATATATCCTTAATAAACTTTTGTAATTGCATATATATCCTTTCTTAACTTTTATAATTGCATATATATCATTTATAAACCTTTAATATGTCTTATATATTAAAATAATTATTTAAAATAATTATAAACTCTAGCTTATGATATTTATAATTTTATAAATAACAAAAGTAACATTTGTTTCAAAGGTGCGATGTCCCGAGGTTCAACATGAACTTGATGACAAAAAATAACACATTAAAACGATATTTTAAATTCACAAAAAATCAACTTATATTATATATAATACGAATGCATGAAATAAACTCTTTAATATATATCATGATTGTTTTATATGTATAAAAAATAAAGTATTTTTATAATATTTTTACTATGAAAGTGTATATTACTGCTAAAAACATTTTTATAATTATAAATGTGATTTAAAAAAAATATTTTTTATAATTATAATTATCATGTATTTTAGAGTTGTAAATTCATATTAAATAGTTATTTATATACATATAACATATTTTAGGTTTAAGAATGATATATATGCAATTTTAAGTTTAAATTGGATATATATGCAATTTTTAAGCTTTTAGAAGGATATATATGCAATAAAAAGTTTGAGTTAGATATATATACAATTTTAAGCTTTTGCAGGGATATATATGCAATTCTCCCAAAAAGAAAAACAAACACGAAATGCAAAATGGGTCCACATGTACACGAAGCATGGTTGCTCGGTGCATTCAGTGGGTTTGACTTTTATGTTTTGGAAATCTGGAGGCTACATCTACTTCTGGTGTAAAGATAATTATATCGGTGAAGTTATTAGTAACTTTCAAAAAAGCCATCTATACACCCCTATGTTTTTTATACGGTGCTACTATTGGTATTCCTCTGGCTCACAGGAAAGTACCAAAAAGTATTAAAGATTCTTTTTGTCCCTCATTTTTTACAGCAGAACACAGTCTTTTATCAGTTTATGTTTCGTAATTCTTGACAGTTTCATACCCTTTTTAACTTGTTAAACTTTATAATTTTTATTCCGCATTTTCAGTTTCACAGTTTTATAATATAAACAAAATTAAAAAAAAATCGAAAAACATAGGGGGTACGAAGAGAGGGTACCAATGGCTTTTTAGGGGGTACCAATAACCAACCCCTTTTTTTGATTTTTTTATTTCTATAATTTTGTATATGTTATAAAACCGTGACACGAAAAATACGGGACGAAAAATATAAAGTTTAACAAGTCAAAAGTATTAAACCGTCAAAAATTACGGAACAGAAACTGATAAAAAATTACGTTGCACTGTAAACTGGGAGAAAAAAAACATGTTTTGTACATTTTCCGTACTTTTCTTGTACTTTTATGCAGGCCAAAAGGGCATCAATAGTAGTACCCTAATTATATACGGACGAACTTGCATTTAATTTTTTAGTCAAAGCAAGCGTTTTAATAATAAACTTTTTACAAGGCTAATATATGATTAATTGATTCACGCTAACTCCCGTCTTGGTTAGGATAGCTAGCTTATTGGTTCACTCTCTCTCTTTTAAAATAAGTTAAGCAAGAACACAAGAAAGCCAGAAAAACATTGTCAATAGCCGGTGAATCAGCTCTTCTTGAATTAAAATTGTCAAAATGTGGGCAAGCCACGGTCGGCATCTCCGCTAGATTGTCTCGTTATCAACACGGAGTAGATAAATCTAGTTAGCCGCAAAGGATAGACAATAAAAGTATCTTTGAATATTTGTCGTTGTTGGATTTATGTGTTGGAAAATTTAGTGCATTTGAGGGCTCAATTCATATTGGGTAATGGGACTGGAGGTACGAAGTGTACACTCATAGGTTACTAAACATTCTGACTCTGATAGTGGTAAAAGGGAATTCAAGTCGCTGATGAAGTTCAGTGAGTTCACTCTTCAGTGAGTGTAACTCTGAACTGAATGGTATTCATAAGTCTGATGGCTTTAGCTTTGTACTCACTGAGTAGTAAGCTGAAGGACACCATCAGGGAGTAATCCATCAGATGACTTATCCTCATCGGGTTAACTCGTCAGTGAGTCTTTTCAGTTTGAACACTTCAGCTTGTATGCTCTTCAGTGAGCTAGTTGATGAGTGTTCACGACACTGAAGAAATAGCTTAGCTGGAAGAATTCAACTAACTTGTAATAGCTTTGACATATTCAAGTGGCAGTTATAACTGCATGAATGACCACGTTTAATTGATCATGTAACCACTAATCCTTACAATTATGAAGAGATTAATGGGACGTTAATCTCTCATAATTGCAATGACTATGGTTTGAGTGATCTCTACTATAAATAGATATCATAACATATGCATGAGAGAGATATAAAAACATAAACACTTGGATGCGCAAGGGTTATTGATTTATGCCTAAATCATTAACAAACATTTGGTCTTATCTCAAGTAGATATTCGTGATAATCAGGCATTAGGGTCGAATAGTTTACTTTGAAAAGTGATAACACGATTCTAAGTGATATCCGGTAACCATTCATTGGTAAGTAGCTAGCCATTAATTATCTTCACCCTGTTCTGGGATTATAACCACCAATAATCAAAGTAAATTATTTTGTGATAATCAATGTCGGCTACAATGAAGCAACATGGTGGCTAACTTCTCCAAACCGGACAAGTTTGAAGGGGTTGATTTCAGAAGATGGCAAAAGAAGATGCACTTTCTTTTTTCTGCCATGAGTGTGGTGTATGTCTAGACACACCAATTCCTGATGTTGGGGATGATGCAACAGTGGAGCTATTGAGAAGAAGGAACAATGGAAGAATGATGACTATGTGTGTCGTGGTATCATTCTCAATGGTATGTCTGATTTCATGTTTGATATTTACCAAAATGTTGAATCTGGAAAAGAACTATGGGATTTCTTGGAGGTCAAATATACGGCTAAGGATGCATCAAGTAAGAAAATTTCTTTATAAGTGATTCACAATAATTAACGAAAATGAACCGATTCAAGACCAGTTATTTGAACAATACAAGACCTACCTTGGATCCTTGGTAGATTTACACCAACGTTAAAATAAACATGGATGAGGCTATTCAGGTCTCTTGTATCATTGACAAACTTCCCATTCTTAGAAAGATTTCAAGCATACCTTGAAACATAAGAATGAGGAATTAACTTTTGTTGAGTTGGGCAGTCATCTGCGCATTGAAGAGTCCCTCACAGTGCAGGATAGTGACAAGCCAAAAGGCAACAATGTTGCTGGTCCTTCGGTTGTCAATATGGTTGAGCATAACAACTCCACCAAGTACAATGACAACATGGGTAAACGTAAGCATCAGGACACCAAAGCTGATCCTAACAAGAAGTCTAAAGTGACTTGTTGGAAGTGTGGGAAACCTGGACACTTAAAAAAGGATTGCAAAGGTGGAAAAGTTGGTAACAAAGCCAATGGTTCAGGCACAAATGGTTTAGTGAATGGTTCTTCCAACTCAGTAAGAGGTCAGAATATGTTTAATAAAGCTCTTCAGGTTTATTATGTTACATATGTATAATGAATCTTATTTTGTATAGGATGATGATGTTGGCGTGGTAAGTGACTTAAGAAGCAATATTCGTGTGTGTAAAGATAGAATGCTGGTCAAGACTTATGAGTCACTGAATGATGGATCTATTCTTCACATGGGAAATGAGTCAACAGCCCTGGTGCATGGACGTGGTTGTGTAGATCTTAGATTTAGTTATGAAAAGATCGTTTCCTTGTTTAATGTTTTGCATGTTCCTAATATTAGGAAGAATTTGGTTTCAAGTAGTGTTTGGAACAATTATGGTTATAAACAAGTGATTGAATCTAATAAATTTGTTTTATCCAAACATGGTGTGTTTATTGGTTTTGGTTATTTGAGTAATCAGATGTTCAGGCTTAATATTGTTAATGATAATATTGGTTCAGCATTTATGTCAACCTTTAAACTGAATGATTTAATCCTATGACATGCTAGAGTGTGCCACGTCCACTTTAAGAGGATGCAAGATATGTCTAAGGATGGGTTAATCCCAGCTTTTGAGATGGACACTGAAAAGTGTAAGATTTACATGCTGACCAAAATAACTAAGAAATCATCTTAAAATGTAAAACGTGAAACTAAAGTTTTGGAGTTGATACATAGTGACCTATGTGATTTGCATGCTACTCCCTTATTAGGGAATAAGAAATACTTTGTGACATTAATTGATGATGCTTCTAGGTTTTGTTATGTTTATTTACTACATTCAAATGATGAAAGCATTAGTAAATTCAAAGTATTGAAAAACAAAGTTGAATTGCAAACAAGGTGTCTCTGATCAAAATGATATAGACTGATAGGAGAGGTGAGTACATGGATACCTGTATTTTCAGTCCTGTGGTAATAAAATCCAAGAAACGACTGCTCCATATACTACATCAACAAAATGGTATATTAAAAGGAAAGAAATAATAGTACAGAAAATATGGTTTATATGTTTGGCCAATGTCATTGCCCACTGAATTCCTCACTTTAAGATTTTGAATACAAAATAGCCCTAATGTATTATCCTGTTAACAATTTAAGTCAATAAGTAATAGACGCTCAAGTAAGTTACCTCAAGATGCGCAGCCAAGTCCTACAAAAGACTCTAGCATTCAGTGAGGAAAAGGCGGTACTCGAGTGAAAGAAAGCCCGACCAATAGAAGAAGGTGATAGGGTTCAATGATATGTGGCAATAGTTTCACTGAGCCCCATACGATCTCAACAACTAGATGACCTGATACAATGAGACTAAAGAATAGGCGGGATAGTTTAAAAAGCAGATAAGTCCAAGGCTCCATATCCTCCCTAAAGTCAACTTTAGCCTAAAGGGTGTAAGAAACAAGTTTAGGGGTCAAGGACTGAACTTAGGAAAACCTTTGTCCCAACCCTAGAATAGAAATTGTAAAGCTGTACCAAATTACGAGCTATTAGGATTGATAATTCTTACCCACCCATGTTGGTGTGACCCTACCTAGTATTATAAATAAAACTCTTGTAATGGAGTATATGTTAAGCTTTTTTGTTCATTCAAAGTCGTTACTTTCACAAACATTAATAGATTAACTCATCTACTCCACCAAATCTACTAAATTCCCTGAGCAAGCTCAGTTGGTTAGCCTAGTAGTTAACTTTGCATAACACTTTAGGTTTATGTAAAGTTATTAGTGAGGAGATCACACACACACATTGTCATTCAATCCCTATTGTAGTTCCGCATACAATGGGGTATAATTCTTAACAAAAAGAGTTAAATGTAAAAAGTTATTTTTATGTCTCTAAATTACTGGCTATATTTACGTACAAAAATATTTTCAAATAACAAACTATTTTCTTTAATTGCTAGACATGAGTTAGTTAATGTTAACTTTGTAGTTATTGTTCACTAACTAAGTGGGAACAACAAGTGGTATCAGAGTCAGGTTTGTAAAACTTACTTAACACTAAATTACTTAAGTTTTTAAAACCTATATCCTTAAACGGCTGCAGTAAATGATGTACCCCAGCTAGTTGACAAAAAGGGAGGTAGATACGCCGCTATTGCTCCTAAACTAGAGCCGGGAAAATTTAATAAGTGGAAAAAGCGAATGCTTTGCTACTTAGCGGGAATGGAACCGTATTACATAAAATGTATTAAGGATGGTCCATTTTAGCCAAAAACTACTGAAGGTGATGCTAAGCCTGAGTCCCAATGGACTCCAAATGAGAGGAGGGTGGTCGTTCAAGACAAGCGCCTTAAAAGCATCATTATGTCATGTCTACCAGATGACATAATAGAATCTATCATTAGTTGTGTTTCAGCGAAAGAAACATGGACTGACTTGGTTTACAGCTTTGAATGTCCCTCAGATACCAAAGAAAACAGGATCATGGATTTCAAACTTGAGTATCAAACTTTCAGGGCAAAGTCCACTGAAAGTCTCTCATAGACCTACACCCGCTATAAGACCCTGCTCAATGAGCTTGCCAATGATGGTGTTAACCTCTCTAAACACGAAATTAATGTTGGTTTCGTGAACAGTCTCCCTGAGAAATGGTTAACCTTTTCTCAAGGACTAAGGAATGCTAATCATACTCAGACTCTTGACCTTGCAGATGTCTATGGGAGGTTTGTCTATGAGGACAAACTAATCTAAAGAAGGTATTCTAACACCAAAAAGGCCCTTATTACCACTCCCTCAAGCACTCCAATTTCTACTGCCTTCTTTTCTAACAATGTCATTCAGGGTTTCCAAGAAAATTCTGATGATGAAGTAGATGAAAGGTCTAGTGAGGATTATCTAAGAGACTTAGATATTGAGTATCATTAAAGAGCCCTTTTGGCAAACTTAAAACATTTTATAAAAAGAAGAAACAATTTCTCAGGTCAAAAGGCAAATGAAAATACTGAATGTTACAAATGTGGCAACAAAGGTCATTTTGTAAGAGATTGCTTTTCTAAAATGTCTGAACCTTCTTACAAATCACCAGTGAATAATTACTCATCAGTGTCTAAAGGCTTTCAACCAAATTTTACTCTAAAACTTATTCAGTTTTCTTCTAACTCAAATAATCAAGCTGATCCAAAGTTTCAGAAAGATTACAAGGCTGAGTACAAGAAGATGAAAGCTAAGCTTGCACTCCTTGAAGCAAGTCCTTCAAGTTCTCAGAACCCAAAGACCTTCCAATCAAAGAACAAATGTTTAGTTGCTGAAACCTTTGATTGGGACGAGGAAGAGGTTTCTAATGAGGAAGAAGTCACCCAGGTCAAGGTACTGATGGCTCTAGCTAATGATGAGCTCATTGTTGGAAAGAGTCATGCTCGCAATGGTAAATGGGTCGACATCACCATTAGAAAGGTAAACACTCTTCTCTCCATGGATGAAGATTCCGATTGGCAAAATTACCTAAAGTATATCAACATTGATCTTAAGTTTGTTGAAGAGCAACGATTAACCTTACTTTCTAAGTATAACAAAATGGTTTTTGAATTAAATAAGTGTAGAGATGAAATTCTAATTTTAAAACAAGCCAAGCTTGATGCTGTCACTTTTCTAATTCAAAACACTAAAATTACAAAGTTAAATCATGCTCTTCAAGAACAACTCAAAGCGAATAAAAAGATCAATGAAAAATGGCTAACTAGCTAAAAAAAGGTTAGTCAATGTATCAGTGAGCAAATTCCTCACCAAAAGAAGAAAGTTCTTGGTGGTGAATTATTCACTGAGTCATCATAAAAGATGAATGAAAATAAAAATCTTTTCGTTCCTGCTTCCATGGGATATGACTAAGAAATGGTTCCAAAAACCAAAGACTGGGTTGAGAGACTCAACCCTGACAGCAAGCTTCCAAACTTTAATACTAGAAGAATTTTAGTCCCTGAAATTCAAGCTGTCAATGAGTCTCTTAAACCCACTGAAACTTTAAATACCCCTGAATCATCCAAAGATTCTGAAGTTGAATTCCTTACTCCACTACCTCCCCTCAAAAATCTTTAGGGAGATTCACCAAGATCATAGGTAATGCCATTAACCTTTCAACCCCACTCTCTAAAAGAAAGACTAGGCTTAGGTATCATGAAACATACAAAGCTTGAAACACATGATTCTTCTAACAAGAGTGTTTCAGGAACTGTCACTGTTAGGGAAACTAAGCAGACCACACCTTTAGTTCCTACTGAAGTCAAAGACACTGAACAAGAATCAAAATTAAATGAATTAGCTAAACTTGTTAAGATGTTAATAGATGAAAAGGTCAACTCTATCCAAAAGACTCAAGAATCAAATTCAAAGATTCAAAAGACTAAGTCATCCAAATCAGTTGATTCATCTAAAATAAGTTAAGATTTTAAACCCAAAGTTTAGAGTATTGGCTCATCAAAATCACTCAGGCCTAAGCCTATTCAAAAGCTATTAGGTTTACCAATACCTTAGTAGATGAGATAGGAATTAATGATTCCTCTAGATATCCTCCTAATGAATTTTTAGAGGATGATCCATCTAGATAATATCAAGTAGATTTTGATGTCTCATACTACATCATTCCTCATGGATGTTCACTCACTAAACTTACCTAAGAAAATCATATCCCTGAAGTGATTGCTCCTAATGAACCTGAAATACCTCACACTAAGGATACTAAAGGTCTTCCTGATCTAATCAACACTAAAGGGACACATGAACAAAATGTTCAGAATGATCAAATGATCACTCAACCTACTAATGTACCATCAGGGAACAATACTGAAGTTTCAGGATCCATTACTGAACCTTTAGTCCCTAATGTCACTCAGTCTCACATCACAAATCAAGCCTCTACAAGTTATTATCATGTTCCTTAGGATAGATGGTCAAGAGACCAACACATTGAACTTGTAAATATCATTGGTGATCCTGGTAAAGGCATGCTTACAAGAAGCATGGCTGCCAAGTTTACAACTGCCTCAACTAGTGAATGTCTATTTGCTGACTTTCTCTCCGAGATAGAACCTAAAAAGGTGTCTGAGGCACTAAAGCATCCAGGATAGATTGATGCCATGCAAGAAGAACTGAATTAGTTCTATAGAAACAAAGTATGGACTCTTATTCCTCTCCCTTATGGAAAATAGAAATAGGTTCTAAATGGGTATTCAGGAACAAAAAAGATAAGCATGGTACAACCACAAAAAACAAAGCAAGACTGGTTGCACAAGGTTATAGTCAGGAAGAAGGAATTGACTACGATGAAACCTTTGCACCAGTAGCAAGGATAGAAGCCATCAGGATATTCCTTGCTTTTGCCACATACATGAACTTCAAAGTTTACCAAATGGATGTCAAAAGTGCCTTCCTGAATGGTAAACTGAAAGAAGAAGTTTATGTCAAATAGCCTCCTGGATTTGAAAGTAGTGAATTCCCCGACTATGTTTGTAAACTTGACAAAGCTCTTTATGGACTAAAACAAGCACCAAAGGCATGGTACGAAACACTCTTTACTTTCCTTATGCAGAATAAGTTTACCAAGGGAAGAATAGATAACACATTGTTTATCTATAAATCAAAGGATATGTTCTCCTTGTTCAAGTGTATGTAGATGATATCATATTTGGCTCAACAAGTTATAAACTTTGTAAACAGTTTGAGAAACTGATGACAAAGAAATTTGAAATGAGTATGATGAGAGAACTCACCTACTTCCTTGGACTGCAAATCAAGCAGGATGACAAAGGAATCTCAATTTTTCAAGAACAATACACTAGGAACTTACTCAAAAAATTTGAAATTTCTAATAGTTCCTCATTGAAAACACCCATGCTTCCTTCAAACAACTTAGGTCCTGATTTAGCTGGCAAACTAGTTAATGAGACCTCATTCAGGGGAATGATTGGGTCACTGATGTACTTAACTACAACAAGGCCTGATATCTAATTCTCCACAGTCTTATGTGCAAGATATCAGTCTAATCCAAAGGAATCACATCTAATTGGTTGTAATATGGATAGAAAAAGCACCTTATGTGCCTGTCAAATACTTTGTGGAAAATTGGTTTGTTAGAGTGCCAAGAAATAGTAGTTAGTGGCTATATCCTTAGCTAAAGCTGAGTATGTTGCTGTTGCTGGGTGTTGTGCAAGTATCCTATGAATGAAAAGTCAACTCAATGACTATGACATCCATTATGAGATGGTACCCATCTTTTGTGACAACACCAGTGCCATTGCAATATCCAAGAATCCTGTATTTCACTCAAGAACCAAGCATATTGATTTTAGATATCATTTCATTAGGGATCACATCCTTAAAGGAGATATTGAATTACACTTCATCCCCACTGAGTATCAACTAGCTGATATCTTCATTAAACCCTTGGATGAACCTACTTTCACCAGACTAAAAGCAGAATTAGGCATGTTGAATATTGATTAATCAGTCTCCCTGATCAATCATGTTCAGTATGGTGTATATTCTTTTCTCCCTGAAACCATCTCCCTGAAACCCATATGAATCCCATGACACTAAGGGACACATTAAATGAAGTAACTAAATGCTCTAAGTCTTTAGTTACTTAATGTCCTAGGTTGGTGACTGAACACATTAAATAAGGAACAAATATTCCTTATCTAACTGTCATCTAATAGTCATGGCCCCCACTTCTCAAATATCACTCAATTAACCCCAACATGCATTTAATGCTCACTCCCACAAACACAATCCCTTCCTAAAATGTCTAATCAAAATACGTTTTGACCGTTATTAATATGTCATTACTGCAAAAGTGAAATGGCGATACAGTTGCCATGAAAATGGGGATCGTGCAACTAGTGGGTTACTACATTAAATGCGTTACCAAAAACAATTTTAACTTTTCCCCCCAAAAAAATGAAAATGTTAAATTATCATAACCTTTTTCACACATAGCCTATAAATACCTCCCAGAAAAGAGAAACACACACACAAATTTACAAAGCAAATATACTCTGCCCAATTTCTCTCTCAAAGCAAGTGTGTGGGTGTTCATCTTTTCTGGTAATAACAAGCTTAACTCATCTTTTGTTCATTGAAAACTACTCTTTTCAAATCATTTTGTTTGGTCAATCATGCTCTTTACACAGATATCCATCCTTGTATTGTTCCTTTTGATAACATATTACACATTTCACGATAGTGATCAACGTTAGACATTAACTTGTAACCATCTGGTGTGTAATATTCTGCCATTAAAACTTTTGTTTTTCAACATATTCATCTAAAAATGGCAGAACAACAAATAATTAAGTATGCTCCTCAATGGAACAACATGAGTGTGGACAATGTGACTTTTCAGACCAATAATATGGTGGGTAACTTTAACTACCCACCAAATGTGCCTGCTTACAAGCCAATAATGAAATTTCTTCTAAATTGTCCCTTGAAGAAAGCTTTTACCAACTATCCCTCAATGGTCTATTAGAACTTCCTCAGGGAGTTTTGGAGCACTGCTGTTGCCTATGATCCTTTTCCATCAACTGATGAGACTAAGTAACGCCCACTCAGGGAATTCCTCATCAAGTTTTCAGTTTTAAATGGGCAAAGACCCTTGACCCTTGACTTTAACACCTTTTGTTCATCCACTGGCCTTGATTATAATAATGGTAAATATGTGGCTTATCCTACACCTGAGGCTAAGAAAGAATTAGGCAAAATTGCCCTCAATTCTAGTTACCTGGACAAAAACCCAGTCCTAAAAAACTCTTTTCCCATGGCTTAGAGAATTCTGTTTACTTTTGTGATTCAGGTTCTCGACGAGAACTACTCCTCCACTGAACAAGTAAACTCCATCCAACAGCTTTTAGCCTACTGTCTCATAACTGAGACTGAGGTTGACATAGGGGAGATCATTTACAGTGATCTCGTAACCAAGCTACTGAATAAGTCTAGGCTGAAATACATTTCATACCTTAGATTTATCTTACGTGCTTTACAGGTGTTACTGGGTTCTGACTACACTCAGGATGAAAATTTTGGGTTTTTACCTGGCATCCCGAGTAACTCTAATTTTACAAAGGACCCATCCAAAGTCACTAACATTGAATTGACAGCCCATATGATTGCTATAAACAATCAGAAGGATTTAGTGTCTCCACTTCCTTTGGCTGCAAAGCCAAAGAAACGGAAATCTCAGACTGTAACTCTAACCTTTCCCAAGTCACAGGGCCCTGAGGTTCTAGGAGCACTCTCTAATAAGATCAAAAGCCTAAGTCCAAAAGACCAACCACTGAGACCAAGGTAACACCACCCAAGCCAACAAAAGGTTCTGAGCAATTCCACTCAGTCTCCCTGGGCACCGTACTTGATCCCCAAGATCTAGAGAGAGACATACAACTCGCTAGTACGAGATTGCCTTCCACACTCGATGAGGGCACTCGTAAATCAAAACCTTTACGTGAGAGTACTACTAATCATCCTAAAGACTTAGTGGGAAATAAACAACCCCTTGACAGGGACATAACTTCCACGACTTCTGATGAAGGCATGACTAAAACCACAGCACATCCTGAGGGGTCACTTGGGGACAAAGACTCATGGGGAAACATACCACCCGCTGATAAGGAACCAGTACACCCCCTGTTGATGATCTCTTAGGGACTGGTGCTAAGTACCAGGTGGACCAGACCCAATCCACTAGATTGAGGTACCAGTCCCTTCCCGAAAATGAAGGCAAGCCTTCGCATGAAGGGGAGCTGGATACCCAACCTATAGTACTATCTACTTATGCAGATGTGAGAGATTTTCTATTATCTGATGATGAAAGCGAGGAGGATATCTTAGGAGCTGGTGAAGAAATGGATGATGAACCTTAGGCCGCTGGCATTTCTAAAACACATCATCAGTCTCTTCCTCCTCAAGCAGACAAGCCTTAGTCATCTCATGCTCTATCCACCGAAGCTTCAGATTCTGACTCCTCTAGTGATGACATTCTTAGGAAATATGACAACACTATTCCACTCACTGAACGCCAATTGGTTAAGTATCTTAGGAAGATGTCAAAGGCGCTATTTACCATGATCTCTGAGGACAATTAGGAAAAGCATGAAGAGGTTGCGGTTAATTATGTTGATCTCAAAGCATCTATTGATGACTACTATGATGAAAACATTGCTCATCAAGATCAGACTGACAAGTTGGTAGAAGCCTCCATGAGTTCTTTTGACAAAAGCATCAATACTATCAGTGATCTCTACAAAGGCCTCAATATCGTTACTGAGCTTCTCAAAGAAATAAAAAAATACTGTCAAGGATGACTCTATCATCAACAAGAAAATCACTGAAGCCACTGAGTCATTCACCAAGTTCTCCACAAACATTACTGATCTTCAGTCATCTGTGAATACTCTTCAGGCTCATGCTCTCAAACAAAATGAAGAGCTAGTTGCCTGGGCCAAATCCTCTACCAACATGGCATGGAATCCTGGCTCCAGACTTTTAGGTCTTGAAAGGGCTCAAAACCATATCCAGTCTAGCATGTCCTCTCTTAAGAAAGACACACACTCTATCAAAAATATAATGACTAAGATGTATGAAGTTTTTAAAGGTTTAGTCCTCAGGCAGTGTCACTCCAACACTTACTCTCACTCATATTCCAGCAAATATTGAGGGAGAGAATACAACCAACGCCATCTTTCTCACACTAAGGGGGAGACTAAAGAACTAAAAAGGGCGATTCCAATATCAATAACTCAACCAACTCAAGCTTAACCAATCACCACAATAATCACTCATCCTAAAAGCTCTCAAGCAGTTCCAAAACATGATGAAGGAAAAGGGATTGCAACTGAATCAGATGAGGATCTCTCAAAGAGACTGGTGCCTGCATCAACCATTATTCATCCTGATCTTGATACTCTTATTTTTTATACAATAAATGAAGAGGTGTACCATCTCACTCCTAAACAACTTCAAGAACAAATGGATAAGAAGTAACTAATCAAGAAAGCTAAGGAAGAGGCCAGACTCCTTGCCATATCCAAGCCTGAAGTAATCAAAGTAGTGCAAAAAGAGGCCAAAAAGATTAGACTTAACCCAAGGAAAATTGCAAGTGCCAAAGCAGGTGAGAAGTTAAAAAAGGCTCAGGATGCAGAACACCAAGTTCTCAAAAGAGAACACACTGAGAAGGTCAGTAAAGATTTTGAACTTAGGAAGCACAAGTTTAAAAGCTACATGTGGACCATCAATAACAAATTGAAGCCTGAAACTATCACTAACATCAAGATTCATCCAAAGACCAAGCCAGTGGTCATAACAGTTTACAGAGATGGTAGAAACTTTGATGTCCATAGACCTTTTGCTTTTGGTGCATTTGGTATCTCTGAATTAGATGAATTGAGAGAAATCATTCCCAAAAAGAAAAATGCAGTTGTACATGACTTAATGAATTCACTAAGTCAAAGGTATGAAAGGATTAGAAAAATCCTTGAGGAACTTAGAATCAAGTCAGCACTTCTTGCTTCTGCATCTGAACAAGCCTCATCTCAATCCTCAAGAAAGAAGAGGAAACACATGGAACTTGAGCCAGAAACAAAAATCCTTGGATTGGAATGCAATTGAACCCTCCCTGAACATGTCTCATTTGTCAACAATATGGTCATCGAAGAGCCTAAGCATGGGATCTTCTTCACTGATGAATTTGGTGACCAAGCATTTCAAATATAGAGTGACATAGAAAAAGTTAGGATGGAATCCCTCTTGTCATATCTTGTAGCTGCCTCTATGGTTAAGTTACTTGAGAATGCAAGGTTTAGCTTGAAACTAAAGAAACTCATTGCTGAACAACCTGATCAAGAGAAGCTCAAGTCAAAGAAAGTCAAGTTGGAAGCCCTTGGATATGAGATAAACTGAGTACTTATGATGTAATTTTTTTTTATCTTTTGTAATAGATAATAGGTTCTTGTAATCGTTTAATGAAGTACCTTTTGGTTGAACTCAATATCCTTAAACGACTTTCTATAAATCAGTGTGAGAAGAAGCTGTATGTACTCACTCACACTGATAAACACCTAGGCTATGTTTATATCCAAATAGGGGGAGATTGTTGGGCCAATGTCATTGCCGACTGATTCCTCACTTAAGATTTGAATATAAAATAATCTAAGTGTAATTATCCTTTAACAATTTAAGGTCACTAAGTAAATAGTCGCTCAGTGAGTTACCTTCAAGATACGCAACCTGAGTCTACAAGAAAGACTCTAGCATTCAGTGAGGTGGTACTCAGTGAATGAAGCCTGAGCCAAAGAAGAAGGTGATGGGTTCAATGAGTTATGGCAATAGATTCACTGAGCCCTATACGATCTCCAACAACTAGATGACCCTAAAGATAAGAGACTAAAGAATTGGCGGGATAGTTTGAAAGCAGATAAGTCCAAGCTCTTATATCCTAAAGTTAACTTATCCTGAAGAGGGTGTAAGACAAGTTCAGTGTTAGGACTGGACTTAGAAAGAGCATTTGTGTTGATCCCAAACTATGATTGATTCTTTAGCTTGTAAAGAGTATGTTACCTTGGATAAATCCAAAATAACAATGGTAGAAACTTTGTGTGTATATTAAGGAGTATGTAGAATCTACTCTAGAATACTTAGAAGAACTATGAATGTAACAGTAAATATGATTGAACAAAGATGTAACAAAAAGCTTCAATATTATTAAGATCAATGTACTCTGTCTAGTACTAGGGTTTACAACCTTGAAGCTATTACTATTGTGTATACAACTATATGGAATCACACCTAACATCATAACCTAGGATCTCCTTTTATACACCAAGGAGTCCTTTACAAGATAACTACAAATCTTCTATAATTCTAATCTTATATGCATATCTTTCTAACTAAATAGAATATACACTGAATAAGTCAATACTTATCACTTCATACGTCTTCATCCCTTTAGCAGTCTTAAGTATTCATGCAACAGTCTTAACTCCTTCAGCAATGTTAAGTTAGTACTGACAGTACTAACTTTCTTCTAGCAGTACTAACTAGTTAGTATTGGCAGTTGTAATCTTAAGCAGTACCAAGCCTTTGGCTTGGAAGTACTAAGTGTATGAGTTTAATTCCCAACAATCCTCCCCTAAACTTGTGATTTACCTTCAAATCTACAAGTTTCTCTGAATTAAACCATCTGTGCTGAGAGGATGCTTCCAAACACTTTATTGTCTTGGTCCATATCCTTCAAACTCAGGCTGTTGGAACTCCTCTAAACCAGAGTTGGACAAATCAAGGTTTGGGGGTAAAAATAATCATGTAGGAGGAGGTGGAACAACATTATAGCTTACAAACCCTAAACCCTTTCTACTTTTATCAGGTATCTGACTCCCTATTAATTTGTCTAGACTCTTAGAAGCATTATCAAATTTTTCATTCTTAAGTCGATTGCTTTCTTTTTCTTGCTTAAGCTTTTCTAACTCACTTTTAAGCACACTAATTTCTGAGTCTTTATATGAGATATCACTTTTTAGAACAGCAAGTTGCTTACAAAATAGAACCTCATTCTTTTTGTAAAAGACAAGTTATTCTTTTACAGATGCTAACCCTCATTTATAAGTAGCTAGATTGAACTCAGATTTGTTAAACTCTATTCTTAAATCATCAAGTTGAGTTTTAAGAGTTTCCAAGCTTTTTAGATAGGTTATTGAACAAGTTTTATCATTATGTACCTCAGAGTCTGAAAAAGCCATAAGAGCCATGTTTGTAGGGACTTCTTCATATGCCATAAAGCTCCAGTCAAAACCAGCTCCATCAATAGCCAACTTGGCTTTGGAAGAAATTTCTTCCACATTTATAGTCTATTTAGAGCTGTTTTGATTCCTGCTCATGTTATCTTGATTCTTAGGTCATCTGCATTCCCTTGCAAAGTGTCCCAACTTGTGACAGTTGAAACACTTCACCTTTGACTTGTCATATCCAGTTGTGTCACTCCCATTGATAGTAATCTTTCTACCAGTTTTCTAGAAAAACTTTCTTGCCCTCATGCTTAGCAATGCTAACTGCCACTTCAAATCCATCTCTTCTAAGTCATCTTCATAGATTTGTTCAAGGTCCTCATGTATAAGATGAGATCTGTTTGGTTGACTGGCCAAAAATGCATAAACAGTGTCATCACTTAAGTTAGCAGTACTAACTCCATAAGCAGTATTAACTTCATTAGTACTGCTAGTAGATGACATAAAAGCCAAGTTCTGAGAACTTGAGCTTGAGCTTGCAGTTCCTTTAACCTCTTGTTCAACAATCTTGAAATTGTTGTAGAGATCATCAAAGCTCATTGTGTCTAGATCAGGTTTATTCCTCCAGACCACAACATGAGTATTCCACTCAGAAGGCAGACTTCTCAAAAATTTCAAATTAAGATCTTCTTGTGAAATATTTTCACCAAGGATAGCCAACTGACTTACAATCTTCTAAAGCCTGTTAAAAATAGAATCAAGAGACTCTGTGCTTGGAGCACTAAAGTTCTCATACATTTGCTTCAGAAGAGTCTTCTGAGTCTTCTTTGTGGCATCATTACCACCAAATCTTGTTTGTATAGCAGCAAACAAAGTCTTGGCATCCTTGTACTGATTAAATGTCAGTAGATGTTCATTTGGAAGTGCCATTAGTAACATACTTCTCGCATTCACATCATTCTTCTTTTGAGTCTTTTCATCAGCAGTTACAAGACCTGGTATTAATGTAGTTAAGGAACCATCAGCATTTGTTGTTTGAGCTGCTGGTTTGAATGAGTTTCCATTCTTTATGACATCTTATAGAGCATAGTCTTGTACTTGAAAGTATTGCTCAATTCTTAGCTTCCACATATCATATTCACCCTGTTTGAGAAGGGACAACTTTGCAATAGTATTGGTTTAGGCAGTTTCTAGATCCATCTCTTCCTTGTGAGTAAAGAGATCTTCTTGTTAGTTTCTTCCGGATCAAAGTTTCAGAATACAAGCTTTGATATCACTTGTTGATCCCAAACTATGATTGATTCTATAGCTTGTAAAGAGTATGTTACCTTGGATAAATCCAAAATAACAATGGTAGAAACTTTGTGTATATATTAAAGAGTATGCGGAATCTACTCTTTAATACTTAGAAGAACTATGAATGTAACAGTAAATATGATTGAACAAAGATGTAACAAAAAGCTTCAATATTATTAAGATCAATGTACTCTGTCTAGTACTAGGGTTTACAACCTTGAAGCTATTACTATTGTGTATACAACTCTATGGAATCACACTTAACATCATAACCTAGGATCTCCTTTTATACACCAAGGAATCCTTTACAATATAACTACAGCTCTTCTATAATTCTAATCTTATATGCATATCTTTCTAACTAAATAGAATATACACTGAATAAGTCAATACTTATCACTTCATATGTCTTCATCCCTTTAGCAGTCTTAAGTCTTCATGCAGTAGTCTTAACTCCTTCAGCAGTGTTAAGTTAGTACTGGCAGTACTAACTTTCTTTTAGCAGTACTAACTAGTTAGTACTAGCAGTTATCATCTTGAGTAGTACTAAGTCTTTGGCTTGGCAGTACTAAAGTGTATGAGTTTAATTCCCAACAATTTGTCCCATACCTAGAATAGAAATTGTAATAGAGACAAAGCTGTACAAATGTACTAGCGTATTAGGATTGGGATTAATGCTTACCACCCATGTAGGTGTGACCCTACCTAGGTAGTATAAATAGAACTCTTGTAATGGAGTAGATGTTAAGTTTGTGCATTCAAAGTCATAACTTTCACAAACACTCATCTACTCCTCCAAATCTACTAAGTCCCTGAGCAAGCTTAGTTGGTTAGCATAGTAGTTAACTTTGCATAACACTTTAGGTTTATGCAAAGTTATTAGTTAGAAGATCACACACACACACTGTTATTCAATCCCTATTGTAGTTCCGCATACAATGGGGTATAATTCTTAATAAAAAGAGTTAAATGTTGAAAAGTTATTTTTGTGTCTTTTACTTATTGGCTATATTTACGTACAAAAATCTTTTCAAATAACAAACTATTTTCTTTACTTGCTAGCCATGAGTTAGTTAATGGTAACTTTGTAGTTATTGTTCACTAAATAAGTGAGAACAACAGTTAATTCCATGTTGTCCTACTCAAGACTGAGTCAAGGGTGCAGGGGTGAAGCTATGTTAACAATTTGTTATTTATTAAATAAGGTTCTTAATAAAAGGAATAGGATAACCCCCTATGAACTCTGTAATAAAAGGAAACTAAACCTGAACTACCTTAGGGTTTAGGGTTGTAGGGTAGTTGTAAGACTCCCTGATCCAAAGCTAAAAACTTTGGGTGAAAGAGGCATTAAATGAATCTTTGTTGGATATGCTAAGCATTCCAAGGCTTTTAGGTTCTATGTCATTGAGCCCAATGAATCAGTTTTGTAGGATATTGGAAATCATAACACAATTGAAGATAGATGGATTAGCCAAGTCTAGAGAGAAAAAGTTAGAGAGACTAGCTTTCTAGTGAGAAAAAGTGTTACTTGCATAAAATGACTAACCACCTCTTCCATGGCATGGAAGAGGCTTATATAGTGTCTTATAAAATCAGCCCTTAGGCTATGGTATGGGCTTACACATTGGGCTTTATAGCCCGGCCCATTACCGAACATTATATATTACACGTTAAACTACGAGCTATAATAAATGGTACAATACACGGGGTGGCCAAGTCTTTTTTTAATATCTAACAATCTCTCCCTTAGGGAGGTCACCCTAGAAAATACAAACTTAAGCTCAACAATCTTCTGATTGATCTTGTGTTCAGCTCGTAGTCTTTGATTCTTCATGTAATATATTGTACTTTGAGGTAGTGATCTTTGTCTTATGGCTTATGATTGAACGTGATATGTGATCTTGAGCTTCTTTGAGATCATCAGCCAAATCTAATCTCTGATCATCAATTTGTGGTCTTTCGCCGTCTTGTGCTTGTGACATCTGGACCGACATGCTCATACCTTTATTGATGGTGAAAGCTTGTTTATTCATCGTTCTTGAAGTTCCTTTAACTTTAATACTTGATCACTTCGAGAGGACTTTGATATCAGAGTTACAAAAGCTTTAAAACATATACTTGAGCTTTCATAAGGTCATTAGATGTATCGGTCGAGTATGAGCATGCGATTATGAAATGGACTCCACTAGAATGAGGTATCTCCATCTCCCTATTTACTTGAACCTATAATAAAACAGTTAGTAATAAAGCTTGTGGACGAATATGGCTTTATCATTCGCCCGAGTTTGGTTAGATTAACCTCCAGATCCTGTGAGGACTGACATGTGATCAGGTAGATTCAATCTTAAGAAGAATCTCCTTGACAAGATTTCCAGTATATGGGTCGGATCTTCCAATGTATGAACATCAGAATTACGTAACTTGCATGTTCTCTTAATCGGAATGTCTCAAAGCAGACAATAAGAGAGAATCAGTTCGTTAATATTTTACCAATTAAAGAGGAAAATTTATTTGAAAATCAATCGACGTGTCACTTGAGAAAGTGTTTTTGTGACACATCAAGAGTGTTAAGCTTTTATCAAAATTCATCAATTGTTAATTCATAATCTGGACCGATTTGATATCCAGTGTCACAAGTTTGACCCATTAAGGATCTCACAAGTCACCTACCATGAGCTTGTTTAATGTTGGCTCAAGCAGGATTTCCATCTTCATTGTGAAAACATAAGTGTCACTCGGATGTTTTGGCAAAACCACAAGGATAATGCGTAAGACTCTTATGATAACCCTTGTTTTCACATTGTGTAAAGAACAAGCAATATGGAATAGTGTCCTAATGAGATTAACTGATGATCTCTTTGCTCTAGACTTAATTGTGCGTTTTGGTTTTAGTGATCAGAGGTTGGAGCGGACTGTCACCTTTTCAATATCAACTAACTCGGAGTGAGAAAGTTAATAGATAGCGTGTTTAGTCTCTGTGAGAAATGAAACAAAAATATTTTGAGAGATTTTGAGTGGCTAGGGAGGGTTGTGCATTGCATCATTGGGTCCATGATGTCAGTCTTCAATGTCAGCAATCATCATTGTGATTCTGACAGCAGATGTATTGACTCGGTTTCTACCTAAGTGTATGGAGGGCTTCTTTCTTTACACCCTTTATCCTTACATTTCTTTTTCATTCTTCAACCCCTTTAGTGCTTACTGAGACTTCATGACTAGAACCTTGTTGGGTTTGTTCCAATTCTAGCTTCATCTCAGTCAACACTATTCCCTTATTCTCACATTTACTCCTTTTTTATGTCATACATAAGGACTTCTACACTAACTAGTAGATTGTCCCTAGGTAGAACCCTCCGATTCTAGCTGGATCATAGAACTAATACCTAACCTTACCAACCTTATAACTCTAATAAATTAAATACATGGTCGGTCTTTTTGGTACAGTTCACCTTGCTATAAAACTACTTGAAAAACTCAATCAGGTACTTGTGATATAAATATCAAAGCCTTTAGTACCTTGATTATTTTTGAATTTTCAGAAATGATCCCCCTCAACATGTATTAAACGAAAGTGGGTAGCACAAGGAGGATGGAGTATACATATGAGTCTATAAAATCACACATTTTTAATCAGTTTTCATATTTAAATCACATTTTCTCCCCTTATCAAAAATTTCAAACCCTTTAATATTTTGGATACCTATGGATTCGAATATGTTGGAAAAACTGGGAGAAAAATGTGCTTATTAATCACAAGCCCAGCGGGGAACATATTAATGCTCCCCCTTAATCTATGAGGGATTCTGTTAGAGTCAGGTATGATAGGTTTGAAGGAGTTTGAATTTAATGAAAAATTCATACACTGACACATAACACGAAATACAACACTACTCTATAATGTACAAGATACAATATATATACACCTCAAAGGATATTGACCTGAATGCAGAGATGATGTGTTCATTCGGTTCTCTGAAGGAGTCTGTAGTCAACATCTCATACGCGACCACCAACAAAGCATTCTAAGTTCTGGAAGATCCTTCTGGTCTTGAGTCTCTGTTCAATGACATGTATAAATTCCTTGCTCCTTGTCATATCCTTATCATTCCAAAACCAAGTGTTCATACCTGGATTGAACCGATTTACCTTGTGCTCATTAACTCTGTAATCCAGTGCTTCCAGAATATTTGTTAATGTACCATCACTGAATTTGTAGATTTCATTGAACCTCATGATCTTCCGTTCATTGTTACGGACAGGGAACACAACTGAACGAGGCGACTCAATGATTGTATAGTCATGCTTATACTCAAAGCCTTTTGCATCCTATCCTGGTTTAGTGAGATTCAACTGTTTCTGGTAGCTCTCAATGCCGAGTTGGAGGTCTTCAACCTGTTGTCGAATCACTAAGTTGCGTGTCCACAGATTAACAGCAGTAGAAAGCATACATTTATCTGAGCTAGGAAGATGATTAAGATGACCCTGTAGAAGAAGCAGATTCAGGTCTTCAAAGTCATTAGGATACAAGTTTTTGAAGTCCTTTCCTGCAATCGTGTATTCTTGATAATCAGGCATGAGTAGTGTGATATCTTTCAAGTAGTCATACCCGTAGCGAGAGTAGGCTTTTATTCTAACAACACTGAGTATACGCATGTGAGTTCTGACGACCTTGTGGCTTGAGTCGTGTGTCGATCAATGTAGAATTTCTGAAGATTAAACCACCAATGAGGGATAACATAAGAGGCACTTATGTCATAGGTTCAGAAATCATTGCCCCACATATGCTCAGGTACGAGTAATTCAAGTCCAAAGTCAGGATAACGAGCGGCCTTCATCTTAGAAATTAACAAAGCCTGTCCGCTTCCATTACTGCCATATCACAAATAATCCAAGTCTTGAAAAAGAATTGAGTTTGAATAGTGACATGACCTGGTGGACCACTAAGAGGCAGAGGTCTGCTAATATCAATTCTGACTTGATCACCTTCTGGATTAGCCCAGTCAATTTTATCGGTAAGCATCTTATGACACTCTTCCATCTAGAACTGAAGATGAACGACGTCTGGTAGAAAGCTTTAACGACTTCATAAGCTTAGCCTTCAAAATCTGCTTGAGTAAGCTCGGTCTTTCCCACCTTTTGGCAATACCAATTCATAAACATCCGCATATCCCCAGTCTTCTCAAGTAAAGAGTTCTCTGCCGGAGCTTGATACATGGAGGCTAAAGCATTAGCCCAATTATTCACAGCATCAGGAATGTAAGATGTGGGAATGACCCAGGCAGGTTCTGGAGTGGCTGGTCTTTCATCATCATCACGAGTTTTCCACCAATATTTATGTGACAGATTCTTCAAAACTGTTCCTAAATTATCATCACTAGAGGAATGCTCTTCGTCAGCGAGAACCGAATCATCATTCAGTTATTGATCATCAAGAGGTGATAAGTGATGGACAGAGGATCCTGAAGGTTTGTCTCTGGTGTATGAGATTGTCCAAGCAGCTTAGATGATGAGGATGGAGGAGGTAGGGGAAGTTGTGAAGACCCTGAAGCTCTATAAGCTCCTGGAGAACTAGAAGATCCTAGAGAAGGTGGAAGAGGAGGTGGAGGTGGTGGTGGAGATCCAGAAGGAGTTCTTGGTGAATCTGATATCTTTTGACGCTTCTTATGAGCTTCGGCCAGATCTGCTTGAAGTTGATCCGAATAGTCATGATCCATTGACTTCTCTAGTGCTTCGTAGAGGTTCTTGTGATCTTCATGGGTTTTATAGGACCCAGTTTCCCATATTCGTTGTAGAAGAATCTCTTTCATGTCAGCTTTAGGTAAATCTCTAAAGCGAGCATGAAGTGGAGCTTGGAGAGCCCACTCAACTGCATCAGTGACAATCTCATCAACGACTTTTCTTACTTTCTGAGGAATATTGAGATTCTCTAAGTTGTACAGATAAGACCCATGTTTGTTCAACCTTTCCTCCAGAGCTGATTTGTCTTGTATCAAATTTTCCATGTGTTGTTCAAGCTCACTTATGCGTTGTAATAAGATCGGATCTGTGGTGCTTTGTTATGGTTGAGGTGGTGGTGGTGGAAGAGTTGTTGTTGTTGTGATTGTTGCTATTGATGTTGGGAGTGGAGCATGAACAGTTGGAGAGTCTGATTGTGACATTGTAAGATCAATAACCAGAGTGGTCATTGGAGGAACCGAAGAGGTGTCCTGATGAATGGGGACCATGACCATTAACCGAACCTCTGATTCAACATTGGTTTTCTCTGGTTCTTCTTCCTGTGGCTTCTCCACGAAGAACTAATCAGTGAAGCTGAGTTATTTTTCAAGATTTTGTAGAGAAGACAGGGTTCTAGTAGAGCTTACAGGTTCTTTAAGAATCACCTGATCTTCAGTTGGGAGTTTGAGGTTCTCTTGAACATTTGGGTAAGCAGTTATAGTAAACTCTTCATCTATTTGCTCAGGGTTTTGTTGAGTATAAGCATCAGAGACCGCTAAGTCCATGGGTTCAAGGTTTGGTCCAACATTAACCACATGACTTGGTTGAGGTTGAAACTCTGCAGCATTACTAGGGTCTGATCCAGACTGACCTTTATCTTGTTTACCAGGGTTTGATCCAGCTTGGCCTTCATCTTGAACTCCAGCATTGATCTCAGTGAACTCCCTGTTAGATGCATTTTTCTCTTTATTAACAGGAGTCACTATCTCGTCAGACTCCGTTTCACTTAGTCATAGTGATCCCTTCATCTTCAGGTTACAAAGACGGTCCCATAGGTTCAGCAGTCTTAGGGGTGCGCTTCTGCAGAATGTACTGATCTACTGTGCTCTTCTTCTTCAAAGTGTTAAGATCGAGAAGAGTGTGTGCAACATGTTCATCAATGATCTTCTCTTTACCCTTGCCCTAAACCTCAAGAAGAGATTGAATTCTCCCAGAGTCTGGTTCCCGTATCACCACAGTACGAGCAGGACCGTGATTCCTTGCTTCAAGATCTTTCAAGCTTAGTTCTATTCCTCGTTGGAAGTCAGCTTCCTCATCATCAATCCTAGGTTCTGTAATAGGAACACCTTCATCAGCAAATTCATCCACCAACTTGAGTGGACTTTTAGGCTTACGCCTTTTTCCTACTAGACCACCCTTTGGTCTTTTAGCTGGTGAGGGTTCATTATGAGTTTCTTTGACCAGCTTTTGTTTCTTTTTTGGAACTACTTTTGATGGTTTAGTGGATGCTGGTTTAAGTTTGGGTGGTTGTGAAGAAGTGGTTTTGGGTGCCTTGTCACCAGCGGGTTTTGTGACTTTGGTTGCTTTAGGTGCTGAGGGCTTGGTCTGTATAGCTGCCTTAGGTTTAGTAACCTTGGTAGCTTTAGGAGATTCGGGTACTGCTTCTTCCTCTGCCATACCATGTTCTCCATCCAGATATCGTTGATACTCAGCGACATAAGCCAGGTATCCACCATAGTATGGTGCTCTTTTGATTGCATCAGTGAGAAGAGCATCAGGTATCAGCATACCAAATACTTCCCTACCATCCTTTCCAACAGACCTGAGAGTGCCCAGAACATTATCCTCATGCGAGTAGTGAAGATGTGAACCAGTTCTTGGGTGAATATTGTGCTTGGTTTTCAAGTGATGGATGATTAGTTTGGTGAATCTGATGCTTGGGATAAGCAGAGGAGTGGACTTCTTCTTTCCACGTGAAGCCATTGTCAGCCTCTTCTTGTCAGTGAAGAAGGTTTGTATTGATTGAACAAATTCTTCCCAAATCCTCTCAGCATAATCGATGTTGGAGCGATGAATGATACCCCAAAGAATCTGAAGCACATGATGTCTTGGCCTATCATGTCCAACATTTTTACCTGTAAGACACATGTTAATCATGGACAAGATGGCTCTCCATAGTTGATAGAGATAATTAAAGGACATTGCAGACATGTTCCTGAGCGTACAAGGGTATCCCAGAGTGTTGACATATTTAATAACTGCATCACTCGAGGGTGGACCCACAAATGGATTGTTATCATTGATTGGTGTGATTTGAAGTGCATCTCTAAGAATATCTTTGTGAAGATTGACCCATTGCTCATACAACTGACAGCTGTATATCCCAGTAGTTGAGTCATAATGCATGGTGTCCCAAAACTATTGAATGTAAATTGCAGGAATCAAAGAAGATGCCGTGAAGGCCTTGAAGGAATTGGTATTTTTTAGTATGGCCACAACAACCTTGAAGATTAGATTCCTTTGTGACTTCAGTACATCTAGCACGTAGTTACTCTTGCCGACAGGCACCCATTTGCGTAATGGTAAAATCTGATCATCTGTTCTGGTCAGTGGTGCGATAGCAGGAGCTTGTTCAGCAGGAACATCATTGGCAGGGATATTCATGTCAGCTATAGTATCTGCATAGGTAAATCCAACAGCATGACATACATACATATATATGATGTTAGATGGGAGCAATTGCTCAACGGGATATATATGCAATAATGGATTTCACTGAGATAAGACACTTAAGCCACCCCGAGACAGAGGTCAATAGGTTTGGTCAATTCTAAAGTCAACGGAAGTCAACCTTGGAATGAGTTGACACAAGGCTATTTGACAAATCGCTAACACAATCAAATGACAACTCGCTAGAATATTCTGTTAAGGATACTCAACTCACTACTGACAACTCGCTAGAATATTATATTAGGAATAATCAACTCACTACCAAATTAGAAAATTTTGAAATAGAGGGTTGAATATTTTAATATTAGCCAAAATCTTCTTCAACTCGCTATGGGATAGCGAGTTGCCTGTTCACAATTAAATAATAGAATAAATTCAACTCGCTAATGTCAACTCGCCATAAATATTTTATTAAAATACTTAACTCGCTATTAAATTTGGAAATTTTGAAATAGAGGGTCGAATATTTTAATAATAAAAAATATTATCCTTAAGTCGCTACAAGATAGCGAGTTGCCTGATCATAACAAAATAATACATTTAACTCGCTAAGGCAAAATACAACTCGCTAATATGCGACTACATCAACTCGCTACCAAGAAATTCCACACAACTCGCTACTAAGCACACAGTCAACACGCTAAGACCTAAAATCACTTAAACCAACAAACAAGTTTAAGGAAGTGCATGTTTAATACTTAGACAACATCATCAAACATACTACAACATTCAAAAACAACAATCAACAATAAACAATGATCTTTGACCACAAAGGTCAAACTTAGCCACGAAAATCATCAAGACCACAAAATAATGAAAAGGAATACAATTAAAACACAAACAAGGAATTATTGATACAATCTAAGCCTAACCCAGCAAACAAAACATCATTCCAAACACAAATAAAAATTTAGATGATAAAACTAGTCGAACTCATTGATTAATGACAAATTCATTGTAATTTAGACTACCATGTTTTAGATTAAGGATGTTTACACGATAGAGATCATAAGACAATTGTTACCTTAGCAAGATTAGCCACAGAGATCAAGAATCAATACAAGTCTCAAACTAGCGAGCTGCGGGTATGGTTTTAAGAGAGAAAGATTGACCGAATTTTAGAGGGTTTGACCAAGAGTCAACTTGCTAAACCTATATATCCTTTTAACATTTTCACAAGTTGGCAAATTTGGACCCTACACTTTTGCTAACATTCTCTTTCAGGTTTAGAGTATTAATAAGGTTAGTACAAGTTTCAAAAATGGCACAAATGGTCCTTATAATTTCATAAGTCTAGGAAACATTTAACAAATTGCACACAAGTCCCTATACTTTAACATAATTGACAAATTTGGCCTTTTGAGTTAAATTAATTAACTCCCCTTCAAAATGAAACCCCGTTAAATATAAAACCTTTTCATTTTCATTATTTAAAGATTTAAAATGCCAGTTAGATGTCATAAATTTGAAAACACTCTCCCCCTTAATCAATGACCCGTTTTCTATTTAAAGAGTTGTAGTCGTTGATTGAGTATTAAATTTTATTAAAAGTCCAAGTCTCATTGATTTTCAAACAACATTTTTCCACCATATGTAACACAAATAATTTTTTGAAGAATCATAGACGAAAAATCATTTTGGTCAAAAAAGAAGACTTCTCTTCTATATCAAGAAATAATGCACTAAAACGTACATTAAGTCGGAGTTGCATGGATATAAAGTAACCCATGCCCGGGAGAAATTAATCACCCATTGTCAGGAACAACCGTCTTTTTGGCGACATGCTTTCCTTATTTTGAAAAACGGGTTGTAGTCTGAAATAACTGCAAGCCATTGAGACATGTTTTAAAAACAGTTTGAACTTCTGCTCGAACTTCATTTAAAGACCCGTGTCATTATTGAATGACATTTCTAGGTCTGTAAATGTTATCGATTTACAAAAGACATGTTTGAAAAAATATTTTTGGTATTTTCTAATTTTTATGGTTTTAGTAGGTTTTATATTTTTGTATTTCATTTTTATGTTGAAGTATATACAAATATACATAGGATATGGGAAGACCATCCTTTACTCCTCTTCTCCTTCCTAAAGACTTTTAAGGGTTTCCAGAGTCATACTCTTCATACCAAGACGCGGGAGTAGAAATTCAAGCCGCTCTCTTGATAATGCCTTGGTGAATATGTCTGCAAGTTGATAATCCGTCGTCACGAAGTACAATTCAACCACGCCCTTCTCAACCTGCTCTCGAATGAAATGGTGTCATACGTTAATGTGCTTAGAGCGGGAGTGCTGGACATTATTGCAGCAGGGAGCAATAGCACTGCGGTTGTCACAATACAGGGGAATCTTATTGAAGGCAAAATCGTAGTCTGTAAGCTGTGACCTCATCCAAAGTATCTGAGCACAGCATCCAGACATGGCAATGTATTCAGCCTCTGTGGTTGAGATTGCAATGCTCTTCTGTTTCTTTGATGACCAGCTGACTAATTTATCTCCAAGGAACTGAGCACTTCCTGACGTACTTCTTCGTATGTCTTGACAACCTATATGGTCCGCATTTGCATAGGCCGTTAGTGCTATAACGGTGTCTTTTGGATATAAAAGTCCCTAGTTAATGGTTCCTCTGAGATACCAAAAGACCCATTTAAGTGCTTCAAGGTGCTTTTTGGTAGGCGATGCCTGATACCTAGCACACATGCATACAACGAATACAAGGTCGGGTCTGCAGTAAGGTACATTAGGGAGCCGACCATACTACGAAATCGAGTCTAGTCAACTGGAATCCCTAAAGGGTCCTCATCCAGTTTAAGTCGATCTACCATAGGTGTATTAACAAGGTCACACGAATCCATCCCAAATTTCTTTAAGATTTCTAGAGCAAATTTTGATTGATCAATAAAAATGCCTTTAGGATTTTGAGAAACTTATAATCATAGGAAAAAAGACATCTGTCCCATCATTGACATTTGGAATTTAGAACTCATCCCATTGGAAAATATGTCACATGCTTTATGGTCGGTCGAGGCAAATATGATATCATCTACATATATTTGAAGGAGAAGAATATGTTTGCCTGTTTTCCAAGTGAATAATGTCGGGTCAACTACACCCTTGGGAAACTTGTTGTCCAGAAGAAACCATGACAGAGTGTCATACCATACCCGAGGAGCCTGCTTTATCCCATATAGAGCCTTCTTCAGACGATAAACATGTAGCGGATGGTTTGGATCAACAAAACCTTCTGGTTGACTAACATAGACTTCTTCCTTCAACTCACCATTAAGGAATGTTGTCTTGACATCCATTTGATAAATGGTCATATTTTTACTGGCGGCATTGGCGATGAAGATTCGTATAGCCTCGATGTGTGCAACCGGTGCAAAGGATTCCTAAAAATCAATTCCGTCCTCTTGACGATATCCCTTAGCCACCAACCTTGCCTTGTTTTTCAGAACATCACCGTACTCATCAAGCTTAACTTTGTAAATCCACTTGAGAGCAATAATCATGACACAGTCTGGTCGTGGTACTAATTCCCATACTTGAAGTCGATCAAATTAGTGAATCTCATCTTGCATGGCTTAAAACCAGCAATCTTCAGTTATGGCAGATTTGTAGTTCCTTGGTTCGACTTTGGATAGTACAGAGTTATACAAGCACCATAAGGCATCAGTTGCAAGTTGTTTTCTGGTGGATACTGGTCGAGAGTGATTTCCAATGACATTATCAAGCGGGTGATCCTTGCTCTATTTCTTGAGATGATGATGTGGTTGAGAGACATGAGTTGATTCCGCTGAACTAACATCCCCAGATGATGATGCTTCAGAACTAGGTTCTAGAGCAAACACATTGACGAAGGGATTGTTATCAACAGGAGAAAAAGGATTATCTTCAATGATAGTAGATCCAGCAGCAACACCTTGATTTGAACTTGGAGATTGTAATGCCGAAGATGACGGTGAATGACTTGGAGAAGGTGCATCTTGATCAATGGTAGTAGAAGAAGGTGTACCGGCTGAATTGACTGGAACTGGAACTGCTGGAGCAGGAGAAACCGGTCTTTCAACACGTGGAGGTTCTATGAATTCATTGAACATTGGTTGGAATAAGATCTCCAACTCTTTATTTGTTGGGGGTACATAAGGTGCTGCAGGGACCAGATTGGGTACGAGCCCTGAACTTATTTGTCCAGGCGTCAGAAAGGTAGGTGCGGGACCTATACTAATTTGTACAAGAGCTATTGGCTTAAATAGCTCATCGAATTAAACATGAATAGTTTCCATGATTCGTCGGGTCCTTCTATTATAGATTCTATAACCCTTCCTGCTTGGTGCATAACCAACGAAAATTCCAATATCAGCTATTGGTTGTAATTTTCCAAGATCCTCGCTGTCATTTGTAGGGTAACAAAGAGCACCAAAGACTCAAAAAAGGTAAGATCAGGCTTCTTATCATGCACCACCTCATATGGGCTTTTGTGATGACGAGTGTAAATGAGGGATCGGTTTTGGGTGTAACAAGCAGTAGCAACAACTTCTGCCCTTAGAAACATCAGGGCCTTGGAAAATATTAGCATTATCCTTGCAGCCTTAATAAGAGTACGGTTCTGTCTTTCAACAACATCGTTCTGCTATGGAGTCTTCGGAACTATTTTTTGGTAAAAAATACCAACACGTTCATAATATTCAGTCAAATCTTTATTGACAAATTCTGTGCCATTATCGGTACGGATGTATCTAACAGTTTTGTTGAGACTAACTTGTATTTGCTTCAGAAATTTGATGACGAACTCTAGGGTTTCATCTTTCGATCTCAAAAACTTAACCCAAGTAAACCTCGAATAGTCATCTACAATGACTAAGATGTATTTCTTCCCATTAGTTATTTGCACTCGAATCAGTCCACATAAATCCATATGAAAGGTATTAAGAACTTCCAAGTTGGTGTTTTTAGTTTTGGGTGTGTGGGAATGCTTTTTGCTCTTTCCTAGTTGACATGTGGAGCAAAGATGATCTTTCTCAAACTTCAATCTAGGTAAGCCTCTTACTAAATCCTTTCTTGCATGGTCATTGATGGTACCAAAGTTCAAGTGGTTAAACGACGATGCCATAACCATGATTTGTTCTTGGAGGCTTTGGACAACAAGCAAATTGGGGAGGACTTCATCATGTCTTCAACCGAGATAGTGTACAAATTATAACCACGAGACCCTTTAATTAATTCAACACTATCTGTATCTCGAACATAACAAGAATGCTTCCTGAATGCAATTTCTAGATCAGAATCACAAAATTATCCGACAGAAAACAGATTGTGTCCTAGTCCTTCCACATAGTTTACCTTGGAGATCACACTGTCACCAATCACGTAATCTCCATAACCTATGATAGTACCAAAGTGGTCATTCCCAAATCTAACTATCCCGATGAACTTTTTCATGAAATTTCAGAGCCGTGAGCGATCCCCCGTCATATGTTTTGAGCAACCTAAGTCCAAATACCAAAGGACAATTTATACGACCTGCATTTGAAAACAGATGAAGATGGAGAGTTTGGAAAGTTAGATCCTTAATTTTGGTTGGGTTCTTGTTGGTTAGCATGAGCAATGGCCTGATTCTCAAGTAAAGTGGGAAGGTGAACGAGAACTGCCTGGTACTGTTGGTTTCTACGTTGGTATCTAGTTAGTGGTTTCTGAGATGTGTGACTTAGTTTCTTAGTTATCACAGATTTACTAGTACTAACATTTTTAGTTTGCGTAGCAGGCACTACTTTGGGTTTGGTGAGCCTAGTTAAAGGGCACTGTTCTCCTAAAGTGAATATTCTTCCCGTAGGCCTCCACTAATAACCAACACTGGTAAACACTTTTCCTGTTGCTTTCCACACTTGCTTAGGTTTCCAAACTTGCTTAACTTTGTGCACAACATTTTTAACAGAGGGGGATGCATTCACCGAGTGCAAATAATTAACCACACACACATCATGATTTGCGGAAATTAAGCATTTGTTACATGTTTGGCAAATAGAATAAGAATTCAAATTAATTACAATACGCTTAGAGCTAATACTAGAATCAACACGATTCGTGGTTTTCAAACTAGACTTATTGGTCCTAGGGTGTTCTTCTACTTTCTTCTTGTTGACACTCTTAGCCGGCAAGATCTTATTTTTCTTGGTATTGCTCCTAGGCTGTGATCCGCTAGCATAAGTACAATTGTTTACTCCTGTAGAAGGAGGCACATGGACATTAATCTTTTGAATGTTCAGTTGCTCTACACATTTGTATGTGTTACTATTTGGCGTTTCAGATTGGTCCTCAAAAGTAACTTGCTTTTTCCTAGTTAAAGGGGTAGCAGCATGGTTTTTATCTCGTTGATTGAAGTCTTTCAGACAAGTGCCAATCACATATTCTAACAGTTCCTGAGAGTGCTTAGTGTAAAGGCAAGCAGATTCAAGTGAGCTATCTAATGGTCTTTCAACCTTAGCAACCTCTACGATCTCGTGAAGGGTTTCCACACTTTCCTTAAGGTGTTTGAGATAATCTAGATGCACTTCCCTATTGTTCCTATTGCGAGGGGGAATTGGTTCAACATCTATAGCATACCTACCAGGGGCAAGAACTCTTGGTTTTACAGAATCCATAGTGATGCATTTCAGATTTTCATGTATTTGGGCTTTCAGATTCTCATTTTCAGTTAACAAGGCAGTTGTTTGTTCGATATGTTTAGCACGCGTGATCTTAATAGAATCATATAATTCCTTGTAATGCTGCTTAATTTTTGCATTCTCAGCCCTAAAAAGCTCATTTTGTTCTTGGAGAACGGTGACTTTGTCAGTTAATTGAGTGAGCTGAAAATCTAAGGCCCTGAAATCAAGAGTACGGTCGGCTTCACTACGGGTCTCTTTTAATTGAGAGATTTGCATCCTCAATTTTTTGATGGCGTTGTCCTTTCCTTGAATGGAAGCTTTCATTTTTTCGATTACAAAGACTGAGTCAAAATCAAGAGCATCTTGAACGGGTAGAGATGTGTTGTTTCTAAAACTTTCTTTAAGGTTTTGGTATTTTAACTGCAAATTTAAGTGATTTACCTCAAGATTGGAAAAACGTTTCACTAATTCAGTATGATCATCTTTTTGAACCTTATCATGTAATTTAGAAAGCTCTACTTTAAGTTCCAGACAACGTGCTTGAACCACAGTGTGGGCATCATGCATTTTAGTAAATCTAGATACAGTAAGCTCAGAATTTGCTGCAATATAAAACACTTCTTTGGACAAGCAATCAGCAATTATATTATCATTTGCAATGAGGAGATTTTTCCTCTCAATTTCATCATGCTTCCTATTTACAACATGTTGGTCAACCTCAGCTTCCAACTCTTTAATTTTTTTTTTCATTTCTTTAATTTCTTTAGTGAGAGCCTTTCGAATACCCTCAAAATGGTCTTTAAGTGTTTTTAAAAATGGAATGACTTCGGTGAGATAGCATTCCTTGGTTTGTTCAAAACCTCTTTCCCCTTCAGCAAAGTGTGGTGAAACATATGTGGATGGTGGAGTTATAGATGATTGTGAGTAATACTGCTGATGTGAAACATTTGACATCAAGGCAAGAGGATCAACAGTGTGTTGAGTGAATTGATCCAACATCATTTTGTTCTCATTGGCATGTGCCTCGTGTTGCTTCAGATAAGCATACATCTGATCATAGTTGGAGTCTCTCAATCCTCTGTTCAGTTTCACTGCTGTTACAAATCTACCCCATTCAGGCAACATGTTATTAACAAACTTTGAATTCAACTGCATTTTGGACATGGTCATCTTGATGTTCCGCATGTCGTTGATGAGTTTGGCAAACCAGACATAGTAGTCATGAATAGTTTCTCCTTTGTTCTGACGAAAGTGTTCAAAGTCATCATACAATTATGATTCCCTATATTCTTTTGTTAATTCAGAACCTTCCAGGACCATCTTCACGTTATCCTAAATGTCTTTTGCATCAGTGTAATGATTGATAAAGGTGTAGATGTCTTTTGGTAACCCTTGAAGTAGGATATTTGTTGCCCGAATGTTAGTGTTATACCTATCCTTATCTTCAGGTGAAAGGTCCGAATAGACTCGAGCTCGTTCGGGACCAAGTTGTTGGGCACCTTCTGTTCCTTCGCAAGTGTTTCCCAAAATGTTCCCATCTAAAAAGGTCCTTCATCAATTGACTTCAAGATGTTCACCCCATTCTCTTTACCGAACAATACAGGCGATTAACGTTGTTGCCATGAATGCAAAGGTCAGTTACTATCAAAGCACTAGGTGGTTGGTATCAGAACGGCACATTGGATATCTTCGAAAGATTAGCCTCTTATGGATTGTGAAATGATTTAAGTTGATCGAACAATGATTAGTGATTGTATGTTAAAGTGGTGATTGAATTTATTATTTGGATATGGTGAAATGTGTTCAAGTTTGTTAAGATTACAGGTAGAAATTAGTCCAAGATTAAATTTAAGTCCAAAAGTTCAAAAACAGTCTCCCAACTCACTATGGAGATGAACCAACTCTCTAAGCTCAACTTGCTAGTAGAAACAATTGTCAACTCGCTAACAAGAAGAAATTTTGGCAGAGTTTCTTTTCCCAACTAGCTAAGAGAAAGATCTTCAAAAACATTGTACTCGCTATGAAGAAGCCTTAACAGCTCGCTAACAAGAAATCAAATGGACAAAGTTTCTTTTCTTAAGTCGCTAGAAAATGGTCTTCAGATAACTTGTACTCCCTGGCCTCAACTAGCTATGAAGAAGCCTTGACAACTCGCTAACAAGAAATCAAATGGTGCATAACTCGCTAGCAAGAGACAAATTTGGCAGAGTAACGTTCCTTTAGTCGCTAACCAAGAGTCTTCAAGAACCTGTAACTAGCTAACTTCAACTCGCTACCTGCAAGAAATGTTAACTCGCTGACTCAAGTCGCTACCTGCACAAGAAGACAAGTCGCTGACACAGTACGACCTGACAACCAGTGTACTAGTCTGACAACTCGCCAAAACTGTAGCACAACTCGCTAAGAAGATCTTCAAACATAACCTTAACTCGCTAGCTAGATAAACTTGTATTTTCACCTAAAAACGCCTAAAAATCACCCTTTTGAACATTTTTGCTTGGGTTTTTTTGAACAACTTAGTACTAGAAGGCTATAGGAACTTCAAAAACATGAATTTTAACACAAGAAACGTAAAAATCAATGAAACTCAAGAACAAGAGCTAAAACCTCCTAAAACTCAACTTTTAATCTAAACCAAGCACTAAAACACACACACAAACGATCTAATCATCCCATGAGCTCTGATACCAATTGTAGGATATTGGAAATCATAACAAAATGGAAGATAGATAGATTAGCCAAGTCTAGAGAGAGAAAGTTAGAGAGAAAAGCTTTCTAGTAAGAGAAAGTGTTACTTGCATAAAATGACTAACCACCTCTTCCATGGCATGAAAGAGGCTTGTATAGTGTCTTACAAAATCAGCCCTTAGGCTATGGTATGGGACTACACGTTAGGCTTTATAGCATGGCCCATTACCAAACATTATATATTACACGTTAAACTATGAGCTATAATAAATGGTACAATACACGGGGTAACCGAGTCTTTTTCTAATATCTAACAAGTTTCAATTAACTCAATAATTGAATCAATAGATGTTATATTTGATGATAATAGATTCTCATCAGTCCCTAGACCAAGTTAGAAGTCCCTGATAAATAGAACTAAAGACATTAGTGGTTCAGTGGTCCTTAAAGAGGTCACTAAAGAGGTTGTGGTTCAACAACCTAAACATGAGCTTAAAAAGCAAAAGAAATAAGACTCTAGAGAACTTTGAACCTAAATTTCAATTATATTTAATTGAAGGAACAAGGGATGAGGTCTCTGACCAATACTCCTATTGCTTTAATGTTGAGGATAACCCTAAAACATTTGATGAAGCAATGAAGTTCCATGATGTTGCTTTCTAGAAAGAAGCAATTAATGATGAGATGGATACCATCATGGGCAACAACTTTTAAGTGTTGGCTGATCTACCTCTAAGTTGCAAACCTCTTGGTTGGAAATGGAACTTTAAAAGAAAACTAAAGGTAGAGGGAACTATTAAAAAGTTTAAGGCAAGGCTAGTCATTCAGGGCTTTAGACAAAAGTCAAGGATAAACTATTTTGATACTTATGCTCTAGTGGCACGTATCAGTACCATAAGACTGCTGATTGCTTTGGCATCAATTCACAGTCTGATTATTCATCAGATGGATGTGAAGACAACATTTTTGAATGGTGAACTGGATGAGGAGGTCTATATGAACTAACCTCAGAGCTTCATCATACCTGGAAATAAAAACAAGGTGTGTAAACTAATTAAGTCTTTATATGGACTGAAGAAGTACCTAAGCAATGGCATCAAAAGTTTGATGAAGTGGTTTTGTCTAGTGGTTATTTACTTAATCAAGCTGATAAATTTATGTATAGCAAATTTGATGAATCTGGTAAATGAGTCATTATTTGTTTATATGTTGATGACATGCTGATCTTTGGCACTAACCAAGTTTAGGTTGATCTGACAAAAAAATTTTTGTCATAAAGGTTCTCCATGAAGGACATGGGGGAGACTGATGTTATCCTTTACATTAGGATTAAACATGATAGTAATGGAATAGCAATTTCTTAGTCTTGTTATATTGAGAAGGTACTGAAGAAATTCAATTACCTTGAGTGTACTCCAATGAGTACTCCTATGGATACAAGTGAGAAGTTGATGCCCAATAATGGTCAGGCTGTATCTCAACTTGAGTATTTTAGGGTGATTGACTGCCTGATGTATGCCATGACTTGTACAAGACATGATATTGCATTTGCAGTGGGTAAACTGAGTAGGTATACTAGTAATCCTAGTACTCAGAACTAACAAGCAATTCAGAGGGTACTAAAGTATTTGAAGAAAACTATGGATTATAGTTTGACATATAATGGTTATCCTTCAGTTTTAGTAAAACGCCCCTTTTCTAAACTCAAAATTGACCAAAAATTTAAAACTTTTATAAAAACGTAAGATCGAGAATGACCTTATGTCATTACTTAATGAACTGATTAAAATTACATTACCACTTGACCCTTGGGAGTGTTATTATCATAAAGTAGACCCAAAAAGCTTTCCAATGATATAAGAAACAATTTGTAACTCTTTACGGTTTATATTTTACGCCAAAAACAAAATTCAAAAAACTGCAAAACCCTTCAGCCGGGCGGCTGGAGAACCAACCGGGTGGCTGGAGAACCAACCGGGTAGCTGGAGAACCAACCGGGCGGCTAGAGAACCAGCTGGGCGGTTCGTGCTGCCTGATCATACCAAAACGCTTATATTTCCAGAAAACTAACTTCCCGAACTCGGTATTTTCATAAAACTTTCCAGAATCACTTAGAACAATATAAAGTTCATAAAATGTAAAACTTTAACATTTACACTACATGGATACATATTTTACCACAACGGGTCAAATTTTACTACATATTCCAAAATTTCCCTTTATACAACAAGTAATTTCCATTCATGTACTTTCTTAACCAAAAGGGTGTTACAACATTACCATAACATACACAACCTGACTACACAAGACTCTAACCCGTAACATTCAAAATGGGTAAGTTTGGTTGATTACCAAACACCCCTTTTAACACTTACATAAACACACTAACCACATAGTTTGCAACATTCCTTTTAACTAATTTAGGACTAAACACAAAACACTAAGACCACATTGTTATGACTCCAAAAGGAAGATGACCCAAGAATGAACATTATACCCAAAAACAACAAATGACTCTTAGGGCTTCAACTTCAAAATTCCTTGATTTAGGGATGGTCTTCTACTTACCAATCCAAATGCTATCCAATTCACATTAAACTAGTTCTTCTCTTTACCTTTGTCCACACCACTTGATCTTACAAAACATTGACAAACTACATTCGTAAGCAAAATGCTTAGTAAGTATATGGCATAATTAACATTCATCAAGTTATAAATAGTTATTAACTAGATATAACACATCAAGGAGTATATTTATACATTAACACATACCTTAACAATCATACAATTTATGCTAACATTTACATTACTAGCATTGGATCCAAGCTAATTAACACTTACATCTCCTTGAACATTAAATCAATAAACATCATAATTCATCAAAATGACATTATGATATCATTAACAAAGTAGTCAATATACTTACCTTGATTTTACTTCTAAAATTCTACTTGAAACTCAAAGCTTGATTCCTCCTTTTGCTACCTATAGGGAGATTAACCCTAATAACAACTAATTAGAATATAGGATTCATAATTTAACTACTTCTAATTTTAATACTCAAAATCATAGCATAACCCTAATTTTTAAATTGGGGATTTTACTTACTTGATACAGGGGATGAAAGTAAGGACTCCTACTAGCTTAATTATCCTTCTTTTTTGATCAATTTTTATCTAATTAAGCAAAACCCTGATTTCTTCCTTATTCTAGTTGATGTCGACACAAACATACACGCTTACACATTCAAGAAATATTTAGAATGCCAGATTATTTCTTAATTTTGATAATTAAGTAATTCAGTTTGCCCTATTGGCAATTCTAACCCCTCAAGTCTTATTCCTCCTACTTTAGGCATTTATCTTTAAATAACTTAACACTTACTTATTTTTAATTTATAACTTTACCATTTTCTTGTAAATTACATTATAAACAATTAAATATTATTATTTATATTATAAAATAATACCTTATCGGGCTATGGGTGTTATAATTCACCCCCCCTTAATTGGGATTTCGTCCCCGAAATCTACTCTTGAAATAGGTAAGGATATCTAATTTTCATCTTCTCTTCCGGTTCCCACCTAATGCTTATGCCCTTGCGATGCTTCCATTGTACTTTCACTAACAGAATTTCTTTGTTATGCAGTTGCCTTGATTTTCTTCCTAATATTGCCACGTGTTCTTCTCGGGTGGTTATCTCCGGATCAATCTCTACATCGTCTAAAGTGATCACACTTGACTCATCCGCTAAGCACTTCCTTAAGTAGGATACATGAAAATGTTATGAATACCTCTCATTTCTTTGGGTAATTCTAAAACGTAAGTTACTTCTCCAACCCACTTTAAAATCTTAAACGGTCCTATAAATGTCGGGCTAAGTTTTCCTTTATTCTTGAACCAAAACACACCTTTCCACGGTGACACTTTCAACATAATGTAATGTCCCATATTAAATTCAATCGGCCTCCTTCTATTGTCAGCATAGCTCTTCCACCTATCTTGTGCCGCCTTCAACCTCTCATGAATAGTTTCTATCTTCTTCGTTGTCGCTAAAACCACATCCGTGCTTGCTAATTCTCTACTTCCCACTTCTTCCCAACATACCGATGTTTGACACTTTCTACCATAGAGAATTTCATACGGTGTAATTTTGATACTTGCGTAGTAACTATTGTTATAGGCCAATTCTACCAAGGGTAGATGATCGTCCTAATTACCTCTAAAGTAAATTACACATGCTCGTAACATATCCTCCAACGTTTGAATCGTCTGTTCACTTTGACCGTCCGTTTGAGAATGAAATGTCGTACTCATATGCAACTTCGTACCTAGATCTTCTTGAAATTCTCACCAAAAATTGGAAGTAAAGCGTCCATCTCTATCTGAAACAATAGAAACGGGCACTTCATGACGTGCGACAATCTCGTTAACATATATTTTTGCTAACTTATGAATGGGCACATTTTCTCGGATTGGAATAAAATGAGCACTCGTCGTCAATCGATCCACTATGACCCAAATTGCATCATGCTTCTTTGTCGTTCTTGGTAGTTTAGTTACAAAATCCATCATAATTTTCTCCCACTTCCAAACTAGAATCTCTAAAGGTTGAATTTTCCCATACGGTTTTTAATGCTCGACTTTGACCTTTAGGCATGTCAAACACCTCTCAACATATTTTACACAATCTCTCTTCATACCCGACCACCAATAATTTTTCTTCAAATCAAGATACATTTTCGTAGCTCTTGGATGAACACAATAATTTGACTTGTGTGCTTCTTCTAAAAGTAATTTCCTGACATCGCTTTGGAAAGGGATGTAGATTCTTCTTTGTCGAGTCTTAATTCCTCAGCTATCGTTTTCAAAATGAGGGATGTAAGATGTAAAGCGCTTATTCTTCCAATTCTCTTCTTTTAACGCTTCCACTTGAGCCGCTTTTATTCTATCAAAAAGATCGGAAGTAACAATCATTGGTAACGAGTGAATTCTTGTAACTTTCTCTCTTTATTTTCGACTCAACGCATCCGTCACCACATTCGCCTTACCGGGATGGTAATAAATTTCACAATCATAATCTTTAAGTAAATCTAACCACCTTCGTTGCCTCATGTTCAGATCTTTCTTATCTAAGAAATATTAAAGACTTTTATGATCGGTGTAAATTATAAATTTCACACCATAAAGGTAATGCCTCCAAATCTTCAAAGCAAAGACTACCGTCGCGAATTCAAGATCACGTGTCGGATAATTTTCTTCATGCTTCTTTAATTGCCTTGAGGCATAAGCAATAACCTTGCCTTTTTGCATAAGAACACATCCGAGACTGAAATAAGATGCATCACTATAAATGACCATATCTTTGGTTCTTTCCGGTAGAACAAGAATAGGACACACGAAAGGAGTAATCTTCTTGGTGAGTTTAGTTAGCGAGGATGCGATTTTGGAAAAATCTTGAATGAATCTTCGGTAATATCCTACGAGACCTAGAAAACACTAAGACCACATTGTTATGACTCCAAAAGGAAGATGACCTAAGAATAAACATTATACCAACAAATGACTCTTGGGGCTTCAAGTTCACAATTCCTTGATTTAGGGATGGTCTTTTACTTACCAATCCAAATGCTATCCAATTCACATCAAACTAGTTCTTCTCCTTACCTTTGTCCACACCACTTGATCCTATAAAACATTAACAAACTACATTCGTAAGCAAAACGCTTAGTAAGTATATGACATAATTAACATTCATCAAGTTATTAACTAGCTATAACACATCAAGGAGTATATTTATACATTAACACATACCTTAACAAGCATACAATTTATGCTAACATTTACATTACTAGCATTGGATCCAAGCTAATTAACATTTACATCTCCTTGAACATTAAATCAATAAACATCATAATTCATAAAAATGACATTATGATATCTCTAACAAATTAGTCAATATACTTACCTTGATTTTACTTCTAAAATTCTACTTGAAACTTAAAGCTTGATTCCTCCTTTTGTTACCTATAGGGAGATTAACCCTAATAATAACTAATTAGAATATAGGATTAATAATTTAACTACTTCTAATTGTAATACTCAAAATCATAGCATAACCTAATTTTCAAATTGGGGATTTTACATACTTGATATGGGGGATGAAATTAAGGACTCCTACTAGCTTAATTATTCTTCCTTTTTGATCAATTTTTATCCAATTAAGCAAAACCCTGATTTCATCCTTTTTCTTATTGATGTCGACACAAACACACACATTTACACATTCAAGAAATATCTGGAATGCTAGATTATTTCTTAATTTTGATGATTAAGTAATTATGTTTGCCTTATTGGCAATTATAACCCCTCAAGTCTTATTCCTCCTACTTTAGGCATTTATCTTTAAATAACTTAACACTTACTTATTTTTAACTTATAAATTTACCATTTTCTCGTAAATTACATTCTAAACAATTAAATATTATTATTTATATTATAAAATAATACCTCATCGGGCTACGGGTGTTACATTTAGAAGGATACACTGATGTAAGCTGGATTAGCAATACTAAAGACAATTCGTCTACTAGTGGCTGGGTATTCCTACTTGGTGGAGGTGCAATTTATTAGGCATCCAAGAAGCAAACTTGCATCACCAGTTCAACAATAGAATCTGAATTTTTAGCTCTAACAGCTGCCGGTAAGGAAGCTGAATGGTTGAGAAACCTGATCCTTAAGATTTCATTATGGTCTAAACCCATAGCACCTATATCTATTTGTTATGATAGTGTTGCTACATTGGTAAAGGCTTATAGCCAGGTGTATAATGATAAGTCTAGACACTTAAGTGTCAGGCATAGCATGATTCGTAAACTTATCATGAATGTGGTGGTATCTATAGAGTTTTTAAGGTCTCAACAAAACTTAGTTGATCACTTGATGAAGGGATTAGTTAGAGACTTGGTTATGAAGTCTGTTAAAGGGATGGGTTTAAAGTCCAACTTAGTCACTGAATGCTAAGACACCCAACTCCCTCCTGTAGAAACTTAGGAGCTGAGTTCAATGTGGAAAGCTAACATTTAGTGAACTGAAGCACATGTTTTACAATCATCCCAAAGATGTGCTTGGAACCTGCTGAAGAGGAGGATGAAGTCTTTAGTTTTTAATGGTTAATTTTTATGAAAAAATGCTTACTAAGAGCATGTATAAAGAGGAACCATCTATATGAATATTGAGGTTTTGCCGCTTTAGGGAGCTATGGACTTCTGGCTCTTACAACATTTATGAATTGGATATGGACACATGGCTTGTATAGTGTCAAGAGCATTTAAGTGTTTGAAAACTTGTGTGTATTTTATCTTCGGGTATTCAAATAGGTTGAAGGGTTCAATTCTAAGAACACTATGATTCTCGAATATTTGAACGTGTAATGTAATAAGATGGAAATTCAGTCCTCAGGATATTTTTGTTTATGCACTTATTTTGTTTAATGTTTAATTTTCATGCAAAAGAAGTAAACTAAATTTGGGGAGGATTGTTGGAAAATTTAATGCACTTAAGGGCTTAGTTCATACCGGGTAATGTGATTGGAGGTACGGAGAGTACACCCATAGGTTACTGAACACCCTGACTCTCATAGTGGTAAAAGGGAATTCAAGTCGCTGATGAAGTTTAGTGAGTTCACTCTTTAGTGAGTGTATGTCACACCCCTAAAATGTCACAGCGGAAAGGTAACTGGGGGCGCGTGACTTCATAATATAATAACACAAGATATAAGAGAATGACCTCTAAATGAGTCGTTTGAAAAGTAATCTCGTTGATTTAATTGAAAAATAACATTTATCCCAAGGTTTGCATCATAATGAAAGACTGAAAATAATACAACGAGATTTGATATTTTGAATGTATGTAGAAATCCATGAATGTAATCTTGAAAAATCTAGACTCCAATGCACATCAGTTACGTCAAGCATCTTTATTTACCTGTGAAATACATGCTTAAAAGTGTCAACATAAAGTTGGTAAGTTCATAGGTTTATAAAACTGTAAATGTGAATCACAAGATTTTAAGCATGTATGGCAATATAATAAATATAAGCCACACAAAAATTCCCGGAATACCCGTAAGGTAACTCAAAAAAGGAGTTTTGCCCGTTTGACATGTACTTTATTCAAACCGGCCGGGATGTCAACCCTAATAGAACTGAGTTTCGCCCGTTTGACATGTACTTTATTCAAACCGACCAGGATGTCAACCCTCATAGAACTGAGTTTCGCCCGTTTGATATGTACTTTATTTAAACTGACCGGGATGTCAACTGTTGGGAAATACAAGTCAGAAGGTCAAAGTACTGCTAAGTTGAAGGTCAAAGTACTGCCTGCTCAGTATAAAAAAGTTAAAGTACTGCCTTTAATAAAGGAACTTTAAAGGATTATCAGTTAAACGGTTACATTAGTAATTATCAAGTAATTGGTGTATTAATCATATAACAGTTACATTAGTGATTAGTATTAATTAGTATTTGTGTCATACAAGAACTGTACACCTACTAGAGTTATCCTTACGTTTATAAAAGGATCTCTAGGAAGGCATTAGAAAGACACAACAAGAAAAAGCATTAGTTAGAAGTATTAGAGATAAGTATTGTATTAGGGATCTGCAAACTTAGGCAGATTCAAGGTGTGATAATACAAATCGTTTGTTAAATCATTGTGTGTTCTTCTTGATACTGTTAACTAGTTTCCGCATAGTTGATAGTATTACATCAGTGTTTCATTGTTACTGACTTGGATTTATTCAAGGAAGTAACATCCTTTACAGGCTAAAGGCTTATTATACTAAGGTATATCGATCCTACAAGTGGTATCAGAGCTTGTGTAGAGACTCTGATCTAGAAGAACTTTAATCATTCGAAATCTTTCCAAACTCTAAAAGATGTCTGAAGCTGAACCTATCCCTCCCACCTCATCAGTCACTGCACTAAGAATCCCAATGATCAAGAAGGGTGAATATGACCTATGGTCCATGAAGATGCGACAGTATATTGCCATCACTGATCATATACTATGGGATATAATCACCAATGGAGACCAAGCCACAACTGATCCTGTATCCTCGTCAGGTCCAGTGTCTGCACCAAAAACTTCGCTTGCTGCTAACGCAAGAAGAAACAATGAGAAAGCTCTTAACATATTGCTTTCTGCAATACCTGATAGACATCTTCTCAGTTTTCATGATGCTGAAGATGCAAAAACTTTATGGTCAGCCATAAAAGCAAGATTTGGAGGTAATGAAGCATCAAAGAAGATGCAAAAGAATCTTTTGAAACAACAATTCGAGACGTTTACTATCGGATCTAGAGAAGAGCTAGATTCAGCATACGAAAGGTTTCAGAACATTCTTAGTATGCTTGAATTATATGATGCTAAAGTGTCCCATGAAGATGCGAATTTGAAGTTTCTAAGAAGCCTACCATCTGTGTGGCATGTAGTTGCTACAATGATTCGGGGACAACCTGGATTGGATGAATTGGAGTTTGATGATCTCTACAACAACTTGAAGGTGTATGAGCATGAATTGAAGGGTGTTTCAAATTCAAGCTCACAAAATATTGCTTTTCTGTCCACTGAAATCAAAGGCAGTACTTTGAAACAAAGTACTGCTGACCCAGAAAATATCCCAAAAGGATATACTCAGGCTGCCTCAAGCAAGGTGCAAACTGCTCCTAACTGTGCTTCCCACTTAGATGAAATCATATGTTCTTTCTTTGCTCAACAAACATCTATGCCTACAACTCATGATGATGAAGACCTGTTGCAAATTGATGAGGATGCTATGGAAGAAATTGACATTCGATGGCAGGTGGCTATGATAACTGCAAGGATAAGGAAGTTTATGAGAAAAACAGGAAGACCCATTGACCTCAAGCCAAAGAATGGGATCACTTTTGACAAGTCAAAGATTGAATGCTTTAATTGTCAAAAGTTGGGTCATTTTGCTAGGGAGTGCAGATTTGCTAAATATCAGGAAAACAGAGCAAATGGTCGTAATGAAAAGAAAATTGTGGCTATTGAAGATTCAAACTCAAAAGCCTTGGTGGCAACAGACAACAATGAAGAAATTGACTGGACCAAGGAATTTGATGCTGAACCAGTGACATTTGCTATGATGGCACTGACTGAACTTGAAGAAGATGATTGGAGCATGGAGATTGATGCAGAACCTGTGCACTTTGGACAAGATGGACTTGGTGATTTTGACTGGAGCAACAAAGCTGATGATACACCAGTGTCTCTAGCTTTGATGGCTACAAACTCAGAGGTACCTTACTGTTCCAAATGTAGTAAATCTTATAAACAGTTGCTTGAAAACTATCAAACTGAAAAAGACAATTTTCAAAAGGCTAGGTCTGAAATTCTAGGATATCAAATGAGCTTAGAGTCATTAGAAGTCATACTTAAAACACATGAAAAGAATGAATATGCATGGGGTGATAAGTATGAACAGATGGAATATGACTTAAAGTTAAGGGATTTGAAACTAGAAGAAAAACAAAAGGAACTAGATCAAGTCTTAAAAGAAAGAGATGATTTCAAGGTAAAACTTGAAAAATGGACAAATGCTTCTGTACTTCAAAATGAAGTCCTCAACAAACAAAGATATTTGTCTGATAAATCATGTATAGGATTTGGGGTTGAATCTAGTAGTAGTAAGGAAAGTGACAATTCATCTGGGGATGAAACTTTGACTGATCCTTTGTATGAAAATTTCAAAAGAGAAAAGGCATACAAAGCAGTACCTCCACCCACAGGTACAATTATTCCACCTAGGGCAAATGTCTCTTTTACAGGGATAGATGAACTAGCCATTAGGAATAAGGTCCTTAATCAAGAGAATACAAAGTCTAGTCAACCAGAAATTGATAGAAATAAAGTCATAATTGAAGATTGGGTTGATAGTGATGATGAAGAGACTGTTTTAAATTCTTCAGAAATTCAAAAGAAAACTGTTTTGAACTCAGAAAATAGTGAAACATCTTTTGAAAACAGGTCACCTAACAGTCAAAACAGTGTTGGTCAAGGATCTAGGAAAAAGGGACTTGGGCACAAAGGGGGTAAAACATGTTTTGTATGTTACAGTCCTGATCACCTAATCAAAGATTGTAACCTACACGAAAGAACCTTCAAACAAACCCAAACTCATAAACCTAAGGGAACTCAGGGTTCAAGGGACACAAGACCAGTCTGGAACAACATCAATAGGGTGAACCATAGTAACTTCTCAGGAAACTCTAGGTACCCTCACCAAAAGAGGTCTTTTATCCCATCAGCAGTACTTACAAGGGAAGGGTTGAAAAGTACTGCCAGACCAAAAATGACACAAACAGTACCTTCAAAAAGTACTGCTAATGTGTTTTATCAAGGTACTGCTAGACCAAGAGTACCACAAGCAGTACTTTCACAAAGTACTGGTAGACCTTATTATCCAAGGATGGATAATATAAGACCTAGAACCTCAAGTTTTTCACCATCAACAAGGTCTTCTACCACAAGGACTCCTCACAGACCACAAAGACCCAAGAAAATTATGAAATCTATCTGGGTTAAGAAAGAAAGTACTGTTGGATCACAAGCAGTACTTCCACAAAATGTAAGTGTCAAAGGGAGTGCCATGATAAATCCAACACAAACATGGAGACCAAAAGGGGCTTATCTAGATTCTGTGAATAGGGATAATGGATCTTACACACTCAAGCAATTTGAGTATGTAACTCCATTAGGGGTATCCAAGTCAGTTATGACTTGGGTCCCTAAAAGAGTCTAATTCTTTAAATTGTTTGTACAGGGCAATCCAGAAGAAGATCTCAAAGATTATGCTATAATTGACAGTGGTTGCTCTGGAAGTATGACAGGAGACAAGGACAAGCTGTCTGATTTTAAAGAATTCAAAGGTGGTTATGTGGCTTTTGGAAATGATCCTAAAGGAGGAAGAATCACGGGAAAAGGAACCATCAAGACATCATGCATAGACTTTGAGAAAGTCAGCTATGTGGAGGAGCTTAAGTTCAATCTCCTATCTGTTTCTCAAATCTGTGATAAGAAGCATAATGTTCTCTTCACTGATAAGGAGTGTCTTATCTTATCTCCAAAGTTTAAGTTTGTTGATGAAGATCTGGTGATACTTAGAGCTCCTAGAAAGAATGATGTATACAGTCTGGATCTAAAGAATATCATTCCTTCTGGAGGAGTAACTTGTTTGGTTGCAAAGGCAACAAAGGATGAAGCTGTCTTATGGCACAGAAGATTGGGGCATGTAAACTTCAAGAATATTAACAAATTGGTTAAAGGCAATCTGGTTAGAGGTTTACCTTCCAAGACATTCAAGCTTGATCATTCATGTCTGGCATGTAGAAAGGGTAAACAGCACAGGGCTTCTTGCAAGAAGATTGAAGAAAGTGCACAAGAACGGACTCAAATGATGTGGGAGAAGCCCCCTTTTTTCATAAGGGTCAAGGATACAAGAATTTGCAAAAACTATAGTATCCACAAGAGGAACGTATGATAAAGGTTTAGAATCCATCAAAGACTCTTTCAAGGATTTTATTCTCAATGGGTTTCAGAAAAAAGAAAAGCAAATGTTACAGGAAAGAGATGCAAAGAGACTCTTAAGGAAGAGAAAAGCTACAGTTATAGAAAACAACCATACAAAGAAAAAGCTATTTAAAATTGAGGAACAGAGACAATAGATGAGCTCAGAAACGTATCTAGGATTGTAGACCTTTTGAGCAAGTACACTAGATAGAGAGTTGTACTGAAAGCAATCTCTATATTACAGAATCAAGGTCATTGACTCACCCGATGAGAGTATCTTCATAATTTTTTAGAGCATATAATCCATTTAGAGCTTTCAACACTTATGGAGATACTGCACATTTTGGATAGACAGAGGATCTATATCAACTATATCTGGTTGTACAAGATATTAAAAGCATATTCAATAACTAGGTTAGGATGTTGATACTTTCTGGGTGACTACAACTATTTGGGATGACGTCTGCAACAAGTGATGGATGACCTTCTAGAAGAATCAAGAAAATAAGGAAATTGAAAGATGGAGACTTAATGAATCTTCAAGGAGTAACATACATTAGAGTTAGATATGGTACAATGATTCATATGGCTACAAGAAAGAAGATATCCTCTAGTCAAGAGAGCTTGATATCAGGGATCTATATCAAGGTATGGAAGTTGAAGATGAAGAGTGACATAGCTATCACATTGATACATTTGTTTATTCTATGGACAACTGAAGATGGTGATGATTCTTAAACAACTGGTATGATTTATCAAAATTTTCTTTGAAAATAACATATCTTGTTTTGATAAAAAGACTTAACTGTGAACAAGCATACCTATTCAAAGTACTGCTAGCATAAAACGGAGAACGAACAAACAGTATTTTGTTGAAAGTACTGCAGTTAAAAAGTTGTTTTTGAATAATATTGAAGTTTTTGAGTGTGCAAAAAGGTGTAAGGCAACAAATGTTTGAACATAAAACTATTTTAAGGATTGAGATGTTGATTCACCATCACATCAGCAAAATGTTAATCCATACACCATATCTAACAATATACGAATTGACTATCCAAAATCAAATAGTTTATGGTAAAGACATCTCAAATCTGTTGATGGTTGACAATTACCAAAAATTGTATGTGCTCAATACACCATGGAATTGCACTGAAGTATTGGCTACTCTCAGATCAAATCGCTTTTGTAAAGAGAACTCAATTCCGTTGAAGCTTTAATAGTTTGCTCAAAACTATTTGGTTCTCAACTCACCAATGATTATATTACTGAAGTTGGCTAGTCTTTGCCAAACGGCTACAGTTAAAGAACTTATCAATCCGTTCATAATTGTAATAGAACTACCCAAAAGTCATATAGTATTCAACACACTATGATTCATGTTCTGAGTGTTGAAGTGGTTTTCAGTTCACCATAGATTATTACCTTTTCTAGGTACCAAGAACTGACTAGCCCAAGAGTGAATGGCTACTTGGTAAAGGCTCATAAAAACCATTTATGTTGCTGAGAAGACCTGCAGCTGATTGAAGAACAATATGTTTGATGCAAAGACAAAGAATTTTTGAAGAAGTGTTTATGTTCAAAACAAGAGGTTTCATTTCAAGATACTCAAACAGATTTGTATACAAGATATTGCTTAGAAGGATATATATCTAGAAGATTGAAGACTTGTATTGATGCTGAACAAAGATGGTCCAAACCATCCAAGAAACTTGAAGTCAACAAGAGAATTCAATATAGGGGAGGATTATGGGAAAATACAAATCAAAAGGTCAAAGTACTGCTAAGTGACGGTCCAAAAGTACTGCTATTAGTTTAATGTCAAAGTACTGCCTCTTAGTATGAAAAGTCAAATATGTACGAGCCTTTAATATAGGAACTTTAAAGGATAATTAGTTTCAAACTTTTACATTAGTAATAAAATATCATTTAACCGGTTACTCTAGTGATTATATTAATTAGTTATTGTGTCATACAAGGACTGTAACAACCTACTAAAGTTATCCTTACGTTTATAAAAGGATTCTCTAGAAGTCATTAGACTTTTGTGGTGATGTATGAAAAACACAACAAACAGAAACAACAACAAAAGCATTAGTTAGAGTATTAGATATAAGTTATTGTAATAGGGCTCTACAAACTTAGTCAGATTCAAGGTTTATAATACAAATTCGTTTGTAAATCATTGTGGTTCTTCTTGATACATTTAACTAGTTTACACGCAGATTGATAGTATTAGGATGAAGAATGATATAGGGTATGAACCTTCTAACTTTCACCAAAAGTCGTAAACCAACAAGGTACAAGACATGCATACATGGCCAGAACGCTGGAATAGACATGCATATTCGTATGGCTCCTCATTCGCGTAAAACTAGAGGTTAATCATTAGGTGAGAGGGAAGTAAATTGTTGTTAAATAACAATCAAGAAACAAATAGATTAAGGCTTAAAGTACAAGTTGCTAGACACTTATTTTCTCGACCGTTATTATGACAAAGACACAACTATTTACAACGTCTTGATCATAGATAAAAAACAACATAAGTTGGCGTTTCCATAACGGTCAACTCCCTAATCATCCAAAAACTTTACATACTATACAATGTAAGTGGCGATATCTTCCACTTTGTACAATACTCTACATCGTTGATTTTTGTCGACGTATCAACGAATAATCGATCCTTCGTATAATTCCTTCGGTAATGCTCTTTCGCGAAACGATTATCTTCAAACTTTCTTTCTCTCTCTTTTTGTTTCTTGAAATTTTTCTCATTTTTTTATACTAACTAAACTTCAAATCTCGGTGTAGTTTCACCATCTTCACGATTATAATAATTACGGATAATTCCTTCTGTAATTTCTTCGTTCTTTAGATTCACCATTAATTTTGAATGTCGTAAAATCATATGAGCTTTGACTACAAGTATACATTCCTATTTGCAATGTGTAAATTTCCAACCGCACCAAAGATAGAAAATGACACAAGACTCGGGAAATACATACTTTACACTTTAAGCAACTAGCAACTGTAAATTAAACTTAATCTAACAGGGTAGGTTAAGGTGTAAGGGTGTAACGAAACAAATAATTGGTGTAAATTCCTAAAGGATTGGCTCTACGTGTTGTTCTAGTGGATCATCACTCTAAAGATGATAGTGGAAAGGTTTAAACTGGAGGTTAACTAACCGGTGTAGTTAGTTAATAAACAACATGTATAGGCAATTTGGTTGTAATCCTAAGATTTACCAATTTAAACAAGTTACTCCAATTAAATCCATAATACTTATTATTGTGGTCTCGAATAGATATACCAAGCCAAGTTCTAAAGTCTACAACATCACCGACACACTCATATTTTGTGGAATTTTAGTAAACATTTAGAAACGGAAATATCAAGGGTTATCGTGTGCGGGTTATGTAACATGTAATTTCACAAAAGTATGCTTGAAAAAATTTAAATTTGTGCATAATTTAAGCCTTTTATTGTGAAAATTTAGGACAAGTAAACATTCTAATTCCACCCCCCACTTGAATTATACAACGTCCTCGTTGTATATATAAAATATTAAATACGGGAATTTAAAAAGAATTAGAATGAGAAACTCCCCTGATATTTGCTCGGTAGATTCTCCAAATTGCGTTTATTAGCAAGATTGTGTTGAACAGCTGCCTTGAAGTTTCAAGACTCCAACACTTCAAGATTTTCCAGATTTGAAAATTCTCCACCAATATTTATTGATATTTCTTTCACGAGGTCCTGTGTAAAATATAGGAAAAACAGGTGCATTCCTATCTTGGCACATACGGTTAATTTAAACTAGATTAAACAAACTAAT